>JAPZIH010000756.1:55000-277069 GCA_027410445.1 Discoglossus pictus
AGGGTGGGTTACATGCCCATAGAACTAACCTATAAGTATGTAACAAGTGAGTGAGAGAGGCCGCTCTCAGGGTGGGTTACATACCCATAGAACTAACCTATAAGTATGTAACAAGTGAGTGAGAGAGGCCGCTCTCGGGGTGGGTTACATACCCATAGAACTAACCTATAAGTATGTAACAAGTGAGTGAGAGAGGCCACTCTCAGGATGGGTTACGTGCCCATAGAACTAACCTATAAGTATGTAACAAGTGAGTGAGAGAGGCCGCTCTCAGGGTGGGTTACATGCCAATAGAACTAACCTATAAGTATGTAACAAGTGAGTGAGAGAGGCCGCTCTCAGGGTGGGTTACATGCCTATAGAACTAACCTATCAGTATGTAACAAGTGAGTGAGAGAGGCTGCTCTCGGGTGGGTTACATGCCCATAGAACTAACCTATAAGTATGTAACAAGTGAGTGAGAGAGGCTGCTCTCGGGGTGGGTTACATGCTCTTAGAACTAACCTATAAGTATGTAACAAGTGAGTGAGAGAGGCCGCTCTCAGGGTGGGTTACATGCCCATAGGACTAACCTATCAGTATGTAACAAGTGAGTGAGAGAGGCTGCTCTCGGGTGGGTTACATGCCCATAGAACTAACCTATAAGTATGTAACAAGTGAGTGAGAGAGGCCGCTCTCAGGGTGGGTTACATGCCTATAGAACTAACCTATAAGTATGTAACAAGTGAGTGAGAGAGGCCGCTCTCGGGGTGGGTTACATACCCATAGAACTAACCTATCAGTATGTAACAAGTGAGTGAGAGAGGCCGCTCTCAGGGTGGGTTACATGCCAATAGAACTAACCTATAAGTATGTAACAAGTGAGTGAGAGAGGCCGCTCTCAGGGTGGGTTACATGCCCATAGAACTAACCTATAACTATGTAACAAGTGAGTGAGAGAGGCCGCTCTCAGGGTGGGTTACATGCCCATAGAACTAACCTATAAGTATGTAACAAGTGAGTGAGAGAGGCCACTCTCAGGGTGGGTTACATGCCCATAGAACTAACCTATAAGTATGTAACAAGTGAGTGAGAGAGGCCACTCTCAGGATGGGTTACGTGCCCATAGAACTAACCTATAAGTATGTAACAAGTGAGTGAGAGAGGCCGCTCTCAGGGTGGGTTACATGCCCATAGAACTAACCTATAAGTATGTAACAAGTGAGTGAGAGAGGCCGCTCTCAGGGTGGGTTACATACCCATAGAACTAACCTATAAGTATGTAACAAGTGAGTGAGAGAGGCCGCTCTCGGGGTGGGTTACATACCCATAGAACTAACCTATAAGTATGTAACAAGTGAGTGAGAGAGGCCACTCTCAGGATGGGTTACGTGCCCATAGAACTAACCTATAAGTATGTAACAAGTGAGTGAGAGAGGCCGCTCTCAGGGTGGGTTACATGCCCATAGAACTAACCTATCAGTATGTAACAAGTGAGTGAGAGAGGCCGCTCTCGGGTGGGTTACATGCCCATAGAACTAACCTATCAGTATGTAACAAGTGAGTGGGAGAGGCTGCTCTCGGGGTGGGTAGAACTAACCTATAAGTATGTAACAAGTGAGTGAGAGAGGCCGCTCTCAGGGTGGGTTACATGCCCATAGAACTAACCTATCAGTATGTAACAAGTGAGTAAGAGAGGCCGCTCTCGGGGTGGGTTACATACCCATAGAACTAACCTATCAGTATGTAACAAGTGAGTGAGAGAGGCCGCTCTCGGGTGGGTTACATGCCCATAGAACTAACCTATAAGTATGTAACAAGTGAGTGAGAGAGGCCGCTCTCAGGGTGAGTTACATGCCCATAGAACTAACCTATAAGTATGTAACAAGTGAGTGAGAGAGGCCGCTCTCAGGGTGGGTTACATGCCCATAGAACTAACCTATAAGTATGTAACAAGTGAGTGAGAGAGGCCGCTCTCAGGGTAGGTTACGTGCCCATAGAACTAACCTATAAGTATATAACAAGTGAGTGAGAGAGGCCGCTCTCAGGGTGGGTTACATGCCCATAGAACTAACCTATAAGTATATAACAAGTGAGTGAGAGAGGACGCTCTCAGGGTGGGTTACATGCCAATAGAACTAACCTATAAGTATGTAACAAGTGAGTGAGAGAGGCCGCTCTCAGGGTGGGTTACATGCCCATAGAACTAACCTATAAGTATGTAACAAGTGAGTGAGAGAGGCCGCTCTCAGGGTGGGTTACGTGCCCATAGAACTAACCTATAAGTATGTAACAAGTGAGTGAGAGAGGCCGCTCTCAGGGTGGGTTACATGCTCATAGAACTAACCTATAAGTATGTAACAAGTGAGTGAGAGAGGCCGCTCTCGGGGTGGGTTACATGCCCATAGAACTAACCTATAAGTATGTAACAAATGAGTGAGAGAGGCCGCTCTCAGGGTGGGTTACGTGCCCATAGAACTAACCTATAAGTATGTAACAAGTGAGTGAGAGAGGCCGCTCTCAGGGTGGGTTACATGCCCATAGAACTAACCTATAAGTATATAACAAGTGAGTGAGAGAGGCCGCTCTCAGGGTGGGTTACATGCCCATAGAACTAACCTATAAGTATATAACAAGTGAGTGAGAGAGGCTGCTCTCGGGTGGGTTACATGCTCATAGAACTAACCTATAAGTATATAACAAATGAGTGAGAGAGGCCGCTCTCAGGGTGGGTTACGTGCCCATAGAAGTAACCTATAAGTATGTAACAAGTGAGTGAGAGAGGCCGCTCTCAGGGTGGGTTACATGCCCATAGAACTAACCTATAAGTATATAACAAGTGAGTGAGAGAGGCCGCTCTCAGGGTGGGTTACATGCCCATAGAACTAACCTATAAGTATATAACAAGTGAGTGAGAGAGGCCGCTCTCAGGGTGGGTTACATGCCCATAGAACTAACCTATAAGTATGTAACAAGTGAGTGAGAGAGGATGCTCTCAGGGTGGGTTACATGCCCATAGAACTAACCTATAAGTATGTAACAAGTGAGTGAGAGAGGCTGCTCTCGGGGTGGGTTACATGCCCATAGAACTAACCTATAAGTATGTAACAAGTGAGTGAGAGAGGCCGCTCTCAGGGTGGGTTACATGCTCTTAGAACTAACCTATAAGTATGTAACAAGTGAGTGAGAGAGGCCGCTCTCAGGGTGGGTTACATGCTCATAGAACTAACCTATAAGTATGTAACAAGTGAGTGAGAGATGCCGCTCTCAGGGTGGGTTACATGATCATAGAACTAACCTTTAAGTATGTAACAAGTGAGTGAGAGAGGCCGCTCTCGGGGTGGGTTACGTGCCCATAGAACTAACCTATAAGTATGTAACAAGTGAGTGAGAGAGGCCGCTCTCAGGGTGGGTTACATGCCCATAGAACTAACCTATAAGTATGTAACAAGTGAGTGAGAGAGGCCGCTCTCAGGGTGGGTTACATGCCCATAGAACTAACCTATAAGTATGTAACAAGTGAGTGAGAGAGGCCGCTCTCAGGGTGGGTTACATGCCCATAGAACTAACCTATAATTATGTAACAAGTGAGTGACAGAGGCTGCTCTCGGGGTGGGTTACATGCTCTTAGAACTAACCTATAAGTATGTAACAAGTGAGTGAGAGAGGCCGCTCTCAGGGTGGGTTACATGCTCATAGAACTAACCTATAAGTATGTAACAAGTGAGTGAGAGAGGCCGCTCTCAGGGTGGGTTACATGCTCTTAGAACTAACCTATAAGTATGTAACAAGTGAGTGAGAGAGGCCGCTCTCAGGGTGGGTTACATGCCCATATAACTAACCTATAAGTATGTAACAAGTGAGTGAGAGAGGCCGCTCTCAGGGTGGGTTACATGCCCATAGAACTAACCTATAAGTATGTAACAAGTGAGTGAGAGAGGCCGCTCTCAGGGTGGGTTACATGCCAATAGAACTAACCTATAAGTATGTAACAAGTGAGTGAGAGAGGCCGCTCTCAGGGTGGGTTACATGCTCATAGAACTAACCTATAAGTATGTAACAAGTGAGTGAGAGAGGCCGCTCTCAGGGTGGGTTACATGCTCATAGAACTAACCAATAATTATGTAACAAGTGAGTGAGAGAGGCCACTCTCAGGGTGGGTTACATGCCCATAGAACTAACCTATAAGTATGTAACAAGTGAGTGAGAGAGGCCGCTCTCGGGGTGGGTTACATGCTCTTAGAACTAACCTATAAGTATGTAACAAGTAAGTGAGAGAGGCCGCTCTCAGGGTGGGTAGAACTAACCTATAAGTATATAACAAGTGAGTGAGAGAGGCTGCTCTCGGGGTGGGTTACATGCTCATAGAACTAACCTATAAGTATGTAACAAGTGAGTGAGAGAGGCCGCTCTCGGGGTGGGTTACATGCCCATAGAACTAACCTATAAGTATGTAACAAGTGAGTGGGAGAGGCCGCTCTCAGGGTGGGTTACATGCACATAGAACTAACCTATAAGTATGTAACAAGTGAGTGAGAGAGGCCGCTCTTGGGGTGGGTTACGTGCCCATAGAACTAACCTATAAGTATGTAACAAATGAGTGAGAGAGGCCGCTCTCGGGGTGGGTTACGGCTCGGTTTTATCCATTTACGGGCTTGACGAAGAAGGGGTGATCGTAGCATTTGAATAGCAAGAGATAGGGGAGCAAGAGAGGAGGGGGGAGGGGGGAGAGAGACCGGATGGGGAGTCATGGGGGCGCTAGTTGTAACGCCTGTGCATTTTGTTCCTCGTCCAGCCTGCGGCTGTGGGGTCCCCACATACCAACCGGTCCTGTCCAGAGTGGTCAACGGCCAGGAGGCGGCGCCGAACAGCTGGCCCTGGCAGGTACGAGGAGTCTATCATTGGGTCAGATCCCTCGGCGCTACATGTTAAAAAAAACAGAATACATTTTAATGGCAGAAATCACCAATTGGATCAATCTGTTCTGCCCATTATATCTACCCAAAAATGTTACTCACTAAATCCTTATAGATAGTCCAGTAATGTTTGATTTCTTCTAGACGCCTGAAGCGGCGCTCTCACGCATACACTTAAAGGTATATAAATGCATCTGACAGAGGAGAAGCAGTAGTGTATAAAAACATTTTTTTTAAAAACTTCAAGCTAAATTAGTATAAATTTCATAATTAGTTGTGGCCAATGAGAGGCAGGTACAACAATGTATCTGTTTCTCACTCACTGGCTGAGACAAAGCTGCAGCAGATATACTGGCAGCTGATTGGCTAGGACACAGCTTCACACAGCTCATTGGCTACATAGGTCCCTGGGGGTGGAGCTCACACAAGAATGACCAATATACAGAATCCGATACGGATCATTCCTTGTAGATAAAGTGAGATACAAACATTTAATATTCCTTATGGATACGACAATGTATGGAGGCTGGGTGGGGGATGTGTAATGGGAATGATATAGGAATGTTGCTTCTCTCCCGTAGGTTTCCCTCCAGTACATCTACAATGGCTACTGGTACCATACCTGCGGTGGGACCCTCATTGCTCCAAACTGGGTCCTGACGGCCGGCCACTGCATCAGGTGCGTGATCGGAGCAGAAATGTATTTAATGTTCCTTAAGACCAAATAAATCTGTTCAGCCTCCTCCTCGTCCCCTGGCCACCATGACCTCCAAAGTGTCCATCTTTTAAAGAAAAGTCCGGCATTAAACATGGCGGCTCCTGGACGGTATCTATTTACTGCGTGTAGCGTCCTCCCAACCCCTGTCCATCTTAGTCTTCCCAATGTCCATCTTTAGAAGCAGCGCCCCACATCTCGGGACACAATCCTGCCCAGGGCCCACCACCTCCTCGGGTTCTTCACGTCGCTTCATCTCAAAGCCCAGGAAAATAAGCCCAAATTGTCCGTTCCACACAATGTATGTCTGTAGGATCATTGTGCATCATGAGATGCATCCAACTGTACACATTACCTAATAGTGCCGCACTGGTACAGATCTATGTCTTCTATGTTGTTGTTCAGTTGTGTCCAACTCTCAGTGATCCAACGGACAGCAGCACAACAGGCTCATCTTGCGTCTGGTTTTGTTTATCTATAAGCTTTTCTTGGTGATGATACTGGAGTGAGTGCCATTTCCTTCACCAATGGATCATGATTTGTCTGACCTCTCTGCTATGACCTGCCATATGGAATAGCTCACAGACTTATTGAGGTACACTAGCCCCTTCACCACGACAAGGTACTGATCCAGCCTAGTAGGAAGGGTGTATACGTCACCATGTCTGCTAAGTAGCGCACCCTAATGTCTACCCTCCAGTGTCATGGCATCATATGGATCACTGTAGATCATGTCTATGTATGGCTAGTGTGTGGCTAGTGTTTGGCTAGTGTATGGCTAGTGTCCGAGCGTCAGTTTGCCCATCTGTTCCAGTGTGGTGGCATAATGTTCATTGGACTCACTGTAGATCATGTCTATTTATGGCTAGTGTGTGGCTAGTGTCCGAGCGCCAGTTTGCCCATCTGTACCAGTGTGGTGGCATTATGTTAATTGGACTCATTGTAGATCATGTCTATGTGTGGCTAGCATGTGGCTAGTGTGTGGCTAGTGTATGGCTAGTGCGTGGCTAGTGTTTGTCTAGTGTGTGGCTAGTGTCCGAGCGCCAGTTTGCCCATCTGTTCTAGTGTGGTGGCATTATGTTCATTGGACTCACTGTAGATCATGTCTATGTATGGCTAGTGTGTGGCTAGTGTTTGGCTAGTGTATGGCTAGTGTGTGGCTAGTGTCCGAGCGCCAGTTTGCCCATCTGTTCTAGTGTGGTGGCATAATGTTCATTGGACTCACTGTAGATCATGTCTATTTATGGCTAGTGAGTGGCTAGTGTTTGGCTAGTGTATGGCTAGTGTGTGGCTAGTGTCCGAGCGCCAGTTTGCCCATCTGTTCTAGTGTGGTGGCATTATGTTCATTGGACTCACTGTAGATCATGTCTATGTATGGCTAGTGTGTGGCTAGTGTCCGAGCGCCAGTTTGCCCATCTGTACAATTCCTTCTTCTCTTTGTTTTCTTCCCAGCTCCTCCAATACGTACAGAGTCCAAGTGGGAAGACACAACTTCCGCCTGTATGAGTCTCAGTCTCAGACCATCGCTGTAGTTAAGCTCATTAACCACCCAAGATGGAACCCCAACGTGCTGTCCAATGGGTACGTGCCCTCATATTATTATTAGCGTTTGTTTGTAACGCGCCGTCATATTCTGTAGCGCTAAACATACGCTGTGATCAAGGCAAAACAATATTAACACATTACAAAGATGGCGGCCCTGTCTTTGAGCTTGGACTCCAGTGTCCTCTGAGCTTTCCCCAAAGCGCCGCGCAGGGTGGAGACTCGCAGACTTACAACCTAAAGGTTAAGGTTTGTGTGAGGTACAGGAGGGTGAGCGGAGCGTTGCGCCTGGTAAGGAGGGAGGTGATGGGCTTCTTTAAACAGGGGTGTTTTTTGTGAGGTTTTAAAGTATTTGAAGCAGGAGGATAGTCTAGTGGAGCGAGGCAAGGAGTTCCAGAGAATAGGGGCAGCGCGAGAAAAGTCCTGAAGATGGAGTGAGAGGAGGAGATGCGAGAGGAGGAAAGAAGAAGGTCATTAGCAGAACAAAGAGGGCGGTTGGGGGAAGTGATTGACAGAGAGGTGATGGCGACACTGAACGTTGTGTACAGAAGATGATGGAAGCGTGCCTGTATTTAGGGAAAGGTGGAAGAGATGTGTGAGAGCTGGGGTAAGTGTGGTGGAGCGAGGAGCTGAGATGGAATAGGATCCAGGTAGTGAGGTGGGAGGTTGATAGTGGGCTGGAGACTTCATCCTCTGTTACAAGGTCAAAGGAATGCAAAATGGCTGTGGGCTTAGGGGAGGAGGGAGTGTGCGTCATGTTGAGAGGAGGGAGTGTGCGCCATGTTGAGAGGAGGGAGTGTGCGCCATGTTGAGAGGAGGGAGTGTGCGCCATGTTGAGAGGAGGGAGTGTGCGCCATGTTGAGAGGAAGGAGTGTGCGTCATGTTGAGAGGAGGGAGTGTGCGTCATGTTGAGAGGAGGGAGTGTGCGTCATGTTGAGAGGAGGGAGTGTGCGCCATGTTGAGAGGAAGGAGTGTGCGTCATGTTGAGATGAGGGAGTGTGCGTCATGTTGAGAGGAGGGAGTGTGCGCCATGTTGAGAGGAGGGAGTGTGCGCCATGTTGAGAGGAGGGAGTGTGCGCCATGTTGAGAGGAGGGAGTGTGCGCCATGTTGAGAGGAGGGAGTGTGCGCCATGTTGAGAGGAAGGAGTGTGCGTCATGTTGAGAGGAGGGAGTGTGCGTCATGTTGAGAGGAGGGAGTGTGCGTCATGTTGAGAGGAGGGAGTGTGCGCCATGTTGAGAGGAAGGAGTGTGCGTCATGTTGAGAGGAAGGAGTGTGCGTCATGTTGAGAGGAGGGAGTGTGCGTCATGTTGAGAGGAGGGAGTGTGCGCCATGTTGAGAGGAGGGAGTGTGCGTCATGTTGAGATGAGGGAGTGTGCGCCATGTTGAGAGGAAGGAGTGTGCGTCATGTTGAGAGGAGGGAGTGTGCGCCATGTTGAGAGGAGGGAGTGTGCGCCATGTTGAGAGGAGGGAGTGTGCGTCATGTTGAGAGGAGGGAGTGTGCGTCATGTTGAGAGGAGGGAGTGTGCGTCATGTTGAGAGGAAGGAGTGTGCGTCATGTTGAGAGGAGGGAGTGTGCGTCATGTTGAGATGAGGGAGTGTGCGTCATGTTGAGAGGAAGGAGTGTGCGTCATGTTGAGATGAGGGAGTGTGCGTCATGTTGAGAGGAGGGAGTGTGCGCCATGTTGAGAGGAGGGAGTGTGCGTCATGTTGAGAGGAGGGAGTGTGCGTCATGTTGAGATGAGGGAGTGTGCGCCATGTTGAGAGGAAGGAGTGTGCGTCATGTTGAGATGAGGGAGTGTGCGTCATGTTGAGAGGAGGGAGTGTGCGCCATGTTGAGAGGAGGGAGTGTGCGCCATGTTGAGAGGAGGGAGTGTGCGCCATGTTGAGAGGAAGGAGTGTGCGTCATGTTGAGAGGAGGGAGTGTGCTCCATGTTGAGAGGAGGGAGTGTGCGCCATGTTGAGAGGAGGGAGTGTGCGCCATGTTGAGAGGAGGGAGTGTGCGTCATGTTGAGAGGAGGGAGTGTGCGCCATGTTGAGAGGAAAGAGTGTGCGTCATGTTGAGAGGAGGGAGTGTGCGCCATTTTGAGAGGAGGGAGTGTGCGCCATGTTGAGAGGAGGGAGTGTGCGTCATGTTGAGAGGAGGGAGTGTGCGTCATGTTGAGAGGAGGGAGTGTGCGTCATGTTGAGAGGAAGGAGTGTGCGTCATGTTGAGAGGAGGGAGTGTGCGCCATTTTGAGAGGAGGGAGTGTGCGCCATGTTGAGAGGAGGGAGTGTGCGTCATGTTGAGAGGAGGGAGTGTGCGTCATGTTGAGAGGAGGGAGTGTGCGTCATGTTGAGAGGAAGGAGTGTGCGTCATGTTGAGAGGAGGGAGTGTGCGTCATGTTGAGATGAGGGAGTGTGCGTCATGTTGAGAGGAAGGAGTGTGCGTCATGTTGAGATGAGGGAGTGTGCGTCATGTTGAGAGGAGGGAGTGTGCGCCATGTTGAGAGGAAGGAGTGTGCGTCATGTTGAGAGGAGGGAGTGTGCGCCATGTTGAGAAGAGGGAGTGTGCGCCATGTTGAGAGGAGGGAGTGTGCGCCATGTTGAGAGGAGGGAGTGTGCGTCATGTTGAGGGGAGGGAGTGTGCGCCATGTTGAGATGAGGGAGTGTGCGTCATGTTGAGAGGAAGGAGTGTGCGTCATGTTGAGATGAGGGAGTGTGCGTCATGTTGAGAGGAGGGAGTGTGCGCCATGTTGAGAGGAAGGAGTGTGCGTCATGTTGAGAGGAGGGAGTGTGCGCCATGTTGAGAGGAGGGAGTGTGCGCCATGTTGAGAGGAGGGAGTGTGCGCCATGTTGAGATGAGGGAGTGTGCGCCATGTTGAGAGGAGGGAGTATGCGCCATCTTGAGAGGAGGTAGTGTGCGCCATGTTGAGAGGAGAGTTCTCTACAAATGTTTTCGGTTTTATGAATAAAATGGTTTACGACGTCTTCAACTGTGAGAGAGGAAGGGATGGGGGGAGGTGGTGGGCGGAGGAGAGTATTGAAAGTGGCGAACAGACACTTGGGGTTAGAGGACAGAGTTTATATTAGTGATGTAAAGTAGAGCTCTTTGGCGAGGTTAAGGGCGGAGGAATAGGAGCGTAACATAAATTTGTAGTGGAGGAAATCTGCTGAAGTGCGTGATTTCCTCCATAGTCGTTCAGCCGTGCGGGAGCGCCTCTGGATGTAGCGCCTCTGGATGTAGTTTGTGTAGAGTGCCATGGTTGTGGATGAGAGCGTGGGCATCTCCGTGTGGATATGGGGGGCAGAGTGTCAAGGGTGTAAGAGAGAGCAGAGTTGTAGAGTGAGGTGGCCGTGTCAGGGCAATTGAGGTTGGTGATGGGGCTGAGAAGGGGTTGGACAATAGTGGAGCGCTGATCAGGGTCAAGTGCTTGAGGGTTTCCGTGGGTGACCGGGATAGAAGACGGGCGGTGAAAGAGATGTAGTGAGGCTGCAGGATAGAAGGTGGTGGTCAGAGGGAGTGGGCAGTTGGCGAGGTCAGAGGTTGTGCAGAGATGGGTCTAGGGAGTGTCCATCATGGTGAGTTGGGGAATCTGTCCATTGTGAGAGGCCGGGGAGGAGGTGAGTGCGAGCAGTTTAGCCGCGGTTGGGGAGATGAGAGTGGCAATGGCAATGTTGAAGTTGCCAAGAACGAGTGAAGGAACGTTGGAGGAGAGAAAGTGAGGGAGCCAGGTGGGGAAGTGATCAAGAAATTGAGAAGCTGGTCCAGGAGGGCGATAGATCAGAGCAACACGTAAAGAGAGAGGTGAGAAAAGGAGGATGGAGTGAAATGTGCACTGAGAGGAAAGTAATACGCCAACACCACCACCATGTCGGGTCCCAGGTCAAGGAAACCACCATGAGAGAGTGCAGCGGGGGGGGGGGGGGGATCCATGTCTGAAGGAGGGAGCCAGGTTTCTGTGGGAGCCAGGTTTCTGTGGGAGCCAGTAGATTGAGGGAGTTTGAACTGAATGGTTAGTTTATTGCAGATAGATCGTGAATTCCAGAGTGTGCAGGAGAAGAGCAAAGACGAAGGTCTGTGGCAGGAGATAGGTTTTGAGTTATGGGATTTTGGGTATTTGCAATCCTGGGGGCACTGCGTGGAAATGAGTGAGGGGCCTGGATTAGGAGATATATCTCCAGCTGTCAGCAGAAGGAGGAGTGACAGTAATAGGAGATGGGAGTGGGACTTACAGAAGAGGTTTTGCTTGTGAGCTGTAGGAGATGGAGGAGGTGGAGGAGATGAGAGAAGGTGAAATGGTGATTTCATTGGCTACATGATATGGGGAAAATGGGGAGGAGAATCTTAGAGACGGAGGTGATAAAGAAGGAGAAGGAGAGGAAACATTGTGACACGGGGCGTCTTTTAGAAGAGTAATTAGCAGGAGTTGAGGATTTGAATGAGTCTATAAATTAAGAGAAAGAAGGGGCGGGTGGGAGAGGGGCAAGGAGGGGGGGGATTGGCTCCAAGTAAATCAGTTAAAGGTACAGGTCAGCCGGAATGTGAGCGCACCACGGGTGACACAGGAGAGGTACAGGGCAGTCACAATGTGAGCGCACCACGGGTCACACAGGAGAGGTACAGGGCAGTTTGGGACATTGGCGCCTGGCGCTGGGATGGCGGCGCCTCCCATACGTGGCTGTGGGGTCAACGTAAACACTTTCTATTTATTTCTTCATCCAGAAACGATATTTCTCTGCTCAAGTTGGAGGCTCCTGTGGCCTACACCGACGCCATCCAGCCCGCTTGCCTGCCCCGCGGCGGCGACATCCTGCCCCACAACTTCGGCTGCTATGTAACCGGCTGGGGCAATATCAGAAGTGAGTGAGACGCCAAAGATCTCCTGGGATCCATAAAATATCATTATTAAAGGGAAAGTCAGTAAATAAATAGGACATCTGTGAATGGCTAAAGCAAGTAAAAGAAACAGCTTCCAGCTCAGAATTCCGAGAAAAACAGTTATTACACTGCATTCTGGGAATATATATATATATATAATTTATACCCCAAACCCAATTTATCTTATGATGTCTAGATGCCCGCTCATGTGGTTTTTATCCTTCCCACAAATCCATAGCACGAGTTAGGAACCAGCCCCACGCTGATAAGATCCATTAGCTGTCTGTGGGTAGATCTCCTAACTCGCACATAATCCATCTTATGCTAGGCTTTAAAGCTGTGTAATACAGTGAGCATATGCCTAGAAGGAGCCATGTATAAAGAGGTATTGAATTAAAGTGTGAAAATGCACTGTGGACTCCTTTTCATGTTCCCATCCATTTTCCCAGAGTGCATTGCAATAACTGTAAAATATAAAAAAAAATAAAAAAATAAAAAAAAAATAATAATATATTTAATTGGCTGGGTGCTGAGACTTTTCTTAGAACCTGGGCCAAAGAGCTGACATTCAGTTGACGTTATGTATTTCAGCTGAGGGTCCGTCCCCAGATGCCCTGCAGCAGGGGCTCTTGTTGGTGGTGGACTATGCCACGTGCTCCCAGTCTGACTGGTGGGGACGATCTGTGAAGACCAACATGATCTGCGCTGGAGGAGATGGCGTCATCTCAAGCTGCTACGTACGTCACTCTTTGTAGAAGAAAACGGTTTAAGATGATTTATTATTATTGGGTAAAGTCCATTTGGCGCTCTTGTGTCCTAACGGTCACTTTCTCCTTTCTACACCAATAGGGTGACTCTGGGGGACCTCTGAACTGCAGGAACGCCCAGGGAGCTTGGGAGGTCCATGGAGTGGTCAGTTTTGGCTCCTCTCTTGGCTGCAATTATTACAAGAAGCCCTCGGTGTTCACTCGTGTGTCCGATTACAACAGCTGGATCAGCCAGGTAAGATCGGGAAGCCCCAAGAAGCCCCAAGATGCCCCAAGATGCCAATCAATAAGTCAGAAATGGATAAACTCTAATGAGACACGGGCACTAGCTACAAACATTAAGGGGTATGGATGTTACTAGATATGAACCTCGCAAAATCCAGAAAACATCCCTTTAATTCGGTTAAAAACAAAACTTACTATTCACAAGTAACATGGGCCGAAGGGAACCGAATCCGCGGTCTTGTTCCATTAGTAAATCCAAAGATCTGCTTCTTAAATGTGTCATATCTAGTTTATAGCAAATGAACAGTCAGGCAGAAGGGCAGCTATGTTCGCGTTCTTGGCCATTGTGCGTAACTGGCTCCCCGGACCTTCATACCTATCCCACTTATTTGCATTGTCTGATGCACAACATTTGCCATAATCTGGTGTTCCCCCATTAGCCGTTTCATTAAAGGTTCCAGTTTAGATGCTGTTTTCTGCAGCTTTTTAGCTTTTTGCCCCCAAAAATATATTTTTATGGAATTTGGACCCCTTTAGAAAGCGTGCAATGTAGGTCTTATCGTTATACTGTTATAAATTATATATCTATAGAAATATAGAAATAATCCAAACATTTGGACATTTTTATGAAATGCAACTTTTGTGCAGATAAGACTCGGCTAGATGTGATGTTTTAGGTCATTATGAAATAAGGCAAAGCCACGCACAGCGGAGAAAAGTAGGTCAGGAATGACTAATGTACACATTTGACCCAATTACTACATTAGACTCTGTGTTAACACGCTGATGGACGCAGGCGCAATTTTTGGTCACTATGACATTAGACGAAGCCTTGTACTGTGGTGAAACGTACATCGGGAATATTTGATGTAGGCAGTCGGCCCGAATACCTGTGTTTGATGCCAATGGAGGCACACGCAATTTTAGGTCACTATGGCATAAGACAAAAACATGTACAGTGGCAAAACGTACGTTGGGAATGTCTTACATAGACATTCGGCCGGATTACCGCCTTGGACTCTGTGTTAAGACACTGAAGGAAGCAGATGCAATTTTAGGTCACTATGGCACAAGGTGAAGCCGTGTATAGTGGTAAAACGTATGTCGGGAATGCCTGATGTAGATTATAGCATTAAATGTAGACTGACGAGATAGGAATGGCGGTTGTAGAGCAGGGATACAGCCAGTGTTTGGGGCTGCAGTTACAATCTGGGCCTTCCTGTTAGGAGGAACCCTTTTGTGGGTTTTAGTTTAATGATATTGCTTTATCATTTAATATCGATTTCCCTGCTTTATATTGAACTTATCCGGGCTCACTTTATTTATTTTTAATGTAAAGTAGTTAGTGTTTTTTGTTTGTTTTTTAAATTAAGAAACAAATTTGTTTAATATCTATTTGGAGATTACTTATATTTGGCTAATTAGTTTTAAGCACTTTATTCAGTAATTATACTAAATTAGATTGTGTATTTTTAATTGCACAAAGAAAAATTTTAAAGAAGATATTATAAGAAAGAAGTGAAAAAAAAATATGTCTCCAAAAGCTAATTCAAAATTGTGTTTTTTTCCTTTTCAGACTTTGGCAGAAAACTAAAGCGCTCCGGAAATGATAGAATCAATAAAATAAACCATTTATTTGTCACTTTCTTGGTGTTTTTCTGTCTCTTCTACATATAATAAAAAAGTGAATTGCAAACGGGTATATTTACATCATAATTTACATTTATTGAGTCCCTCAAAAGCAAAAAGGTAAAATACAAGTATTTAAGTGAAGTATAAAAATCTTGGTTTGGAAAAACTGAAATAAAATTAAATTTGTATTAAAAAAAGAAAAAAATATTTAAAAAAGCAATAAAATTAGATATATCCGAAATTGTACTAATGAAGTGAATATGAACAGAGTATAAAGGGTTAAATGTAAGCTAGATTATATGGCCAATGCGGAGGGTCCCAATATAGTGCCATTTACAATTATAGGTAATAACAAGCGCATATGACATGCAATTATATTAAAAATAAGTATTCTGCTAAGTAAACTTGCAATGAAATTTGCCATTTTTGTGCTGTCAGTCAGCTTTTAGGACTCAGACGAGCGAGTAATGCTGATAAATATTGATAAGCCCTTGTGACTGCACATTGTCACTGATGCGGTTACCTACACAAAAAGAGGCTAGGCATGGGGACTGTACTGAAGACAACGGACCCAGTGCCGCAGGAGCTTATCAGTAATTACATTATGTTTAGACAGTCTGGGTCACTTCACTGGGTTACACACATGTACCAACACATAAAGTAATGGGGCGGACGGCAGATAATCGGGTGATGGGAGCCAATTGGAGGACCAGAAGACCCATCTCTGCCATAGCCCACCAAACATATTGCTCTACCCTCCCTCACCATCTCTCTCCTTCCTGACCCCTACCCTTCCACACCTCTCTCCAGACCACCTGCCCCCCACCCCACTCTCTAGATCCCCAGTGTGGTGGGCGGTTGGATCCCCATTGGGCTGTTAAAAATCTCGGAACCAGCACCCTGATATCTGGCTTCTGTATCAGTCTCTCATCAGGATTTAGCACTTGACCAGAACTGGTTACTTGTAGGGTGGAGATAGGATCAGTATCGTAGCCACCAGGAGCAAAATAAGAGACACACGATTTCTATGTGCCTCCAGAAGTGAACTGATTTATTTTTGGAAAGTTAACAAACATTATCATACAGGAGCCGCGCATTATCATACAGGAGATTATCATACAGGAGCCGCACATTAGTATATAGGAGCCGCACATTGTCACACAGGAGCCGCACATTATCACATAGGAGCCGCACATTATCATAGAGGAGCCGCACATTATCACACAGGAGCCGCACATTATCACATAGGAGCCGCACATTATCATAGAGGAGCCACACATTATCATATAGGAGCCGCACATTAGTATATAGGAGCCGCACATTATCACATAGGAGCCGCACATTATCATAGAGGAGCCGCACATTATCATAGAGGAGCCACACATTATCCCACAGGAGCCGCACATTAGTGTATTATTACATTTAAACCATAGATTGGCCCTTTTATGGAGCCAATCCATGGTTCCTCACATCGCCACCTGGTGGTGGGGAGGGATATGTCCAAGAGCTCATTTTTTCCTTAACTAAAAACAAAATTAAATTACGAGGGTGAGATTAAAGGAACTGGTTGGGGGGGGGGGGGGGATTACCGAGCAGAGAACACCATCTACAGCCCACCGGGAGACAAACTCATCCATTCCCCCAGTGGACAATGCCAGGTGGTACTCTGCCCGGATACGGGAGCGCACCAGTCCCCGGAACATGGCCTCAGGTGACAATGGAACCCCCTCTATCAAACACTGCTTCCTGGACTTCTATATAGCCAATTTGGCTAATGCCAGGAGCAGGTTGACGAGGAGGTCCCTGGCCCAATTGTCCCGGGACACCGGGCGCCCAAAAATAAATGTGTGGGGAGAAATGCGCCAGAACTGCAGGAGGAGGCCCCTCAAGAGTGACAAGAGGGGCTGCAGTCTGGCGCAACTAAAATAAATATGATACACGGACTCTCCCTTGCCACAGAATGGACAAGTGGAGAGAGAGTCTGTGAAATTAGCCAAGTACTCTCTCATGCTCACTGCACCATGGAGCACTCTCCAACTCCCCGGTGGGTAGTGGAACTAAAGTAGAATAAAGCTCCCTCCATGAGGCCTCTTGCCCTCGTCAGCTGGGAGGATCCGTCTCCAGATGGTATCGGGACGCGTCACGAGGGCAAGGAAGTGCACTGTATGGAGCCCAAGAGAATACAAGCTCTTCCTCGTCATGTTACGAAAGCACGCCAAGGGTATGTCCCTCAACCTCGAGAGGGGAAACACAGGCTTGTGTCCAATGCAAACAGCCGGAGCAGGGGTGTTGGCAGGTGCATGTGGCACTCCGGCTTGCAAAGCCCCGTGAAGGAAGGTGCAAGAGTCGGGTGAGATGGCATTCTTAATCTCCCGGAGCAAGCGCCTCTGGACTTTGGGCGCCATATATCCAAACGGAGCGCAAGTTCCTGAGGTGACACCCAATCGGAGCGCTCGTAGTCCAGGAGATCCCCGACTCGTGTCAACCGTGCCTGACTAAGGCGGTGGATGGTACTGGGGGACTGTAACAACGTAGCCCCTACTGCTGGATTATATAATAGGGGCTCCATAAATATTTCATCCTCCAAAGGCACGCCTTGCCTGGTCACGGACACCATGCTCCAGGCCTTGAGGGTTTCCTGGTAGTATGCCGGCAACACCGAGAGGTCTCTTCCAAACCCCTCGGGCCTGATAAGAAATAATTGCCGGTCATACCCCAGGTTGCGCAACTGGCGATTAAAGCTGGATGCCAGTGCGCACCACTGCGGGGGGGATCTGCATATAGGTATCTCTGCAGGTACTGAAGGTGGACAACTGGGAGCGCGCACATCCCACTCCCTGCCCACCCACCAAAGGCAGACTTGCCACACCCGCAGAGACCCAATGCCTTCCCATCCAGAGGAAATCTGACAAACTCGGGGGGTCGGACTCAGCCGGGGCCAGATCTGAGAAGCCACCAGCTGATTTATCACTAGAGTCCGGCCCCTAAGGGAAAGCATTTTTGCTAGACCCCTCCATCGTCCCAGACGAGAGAGGGGACACCGTCCTCTAGCGCCCTCCAGTTGTCTGGGACGGAAGCGCCCACAGCGGACAGGTAGACCCCCAGATACTTCATGAGATCGGCCTCCGACGAGATGTTACGGAATGTGGGAGGCAAAGAGCCCACCTGTATGGGACCCTCTATAAGGCCTGGGCATTTGGGCCAGTTGATCTGAGCAGAGGAGGCAGCTGAATATGGCAGCTCAAGATCAACCGGGTCCTGGGCCACGAGGAGCAGATCATCAGCATAGGCCGAAAGTACGATCCGCATGTCTGGCTCCCGAAGCACCAGCCCTGAGGAAAGGCTCGATGGCCAGCGCATAGAACTGTCCAGACAAGGGACATCCTTGACGTACCCCTCTTTCTTTTATTTTAAGCATATTGAGCCCCACATTAGCACACTGAGCCGCACATTAGCATATTGAGCCGCACAATAACATACTGAGCCCTCCATTAGCATACTGAGCCGCACATTAGCATACTGAGCCCCCCATTAGCATATTGAGCCCCCCATTAGCATATTGAGCCGCACAATAACATACTGAGCCCTCCATTAGTATACTGAGCCCCCCATTAGCATACTAAGCCGCACATTAGCATATTGAGCCGCACAATAACATACTGAGCCCCCCATTAACATACTGAGCCCTCCATTAACATACTGAGCCCTCTATTGGCATACTGAGCCCCACATTAGCATATTGAGCCACACAATAACATACTGAGCCCTCCATTAGCATACTGAGACGCACATTAGCATACTGAGCCCCCCATTAGCATACTAAGCTGCACATTAGCATATTGAGCCGCACAATAACATACTGAGCCCTCCATTAGCATACTGAGCCGCACACTGAGGCACACATTAGCATACTAAGCCGCACAATAACATACTGAGCCCTCCATTAGCATACTGAGCCGCACATTAGCACACTGAGGCACACATTAGCATACTGAGCCGCACAATAACATACTGAGCCCCCCATTAGCATACTGAGACGCACATTAGCACACTGAGCCGCACATTAGCATACTGAGGCACACATTAGAGGCCCTATTAGCACCATTAATTAAAAGTAAAGTCTAGTAGAACATTATACAGTAAGTGTGAGGCGATCTGAACATAACACAAACTGCATGTGTGCGCCATTGTGTGAGTCTGTGTGACCTCAGCACAACGTTCCTGGTCATCCTGATAGAGACCTCTGGGGGATAGAGACCTCTGGGGGATAGAGACCTCTGGGGGATAGAGACCTCTGGGGGATAGAGACCTCTGGGGGATAGAGACCTCTGGGGGATAGAGACCTCTGGGGGGTAGAGACCTCTGGGGGCAGAGACCTCTGGGGGCAGAGACCTCTGGGGATAGAGACCTCTGGGGGTAGAGACCTCCGGGGGGTAGAGACCTCCGGGGGGTAGAGTCCTCTGGGGGCAGAGACCTCTGGGGGCAGAGACCTCTGGGGGCAGAGACCTCCGGGGGGTAGAGTCCTCTGGGGGCAGAGACCTCTGGGGATAGAGTCCGTCACATCTGGCTTCCCTCCTCGTATCATTTCCATTACGTTTCTGTTTTCTCTCATGCAGGGTGCCATCTCACAGGAGGATCTACACACATACGGTCACTAACTAAATCTCCTCTAACTTCCAAAATACTTCATTACCTTACACAAGACACAACTAAGATCTAATAAATTCTCTCATCATATCCAGTCTAGACTACTGCAGCTCACTTCAGGCGCATTACAAATAAACACTAATAATAATAATCACTCTCTGTTAGTAACTAATGGCGGCTCCACAGCAGGTTTATTAGTTCTTAGACACAGAAACATATATCTATTTGTGGTGGGCGCCTCCATCTTGTCTTTGACAGCTGACAATCACTCTCAGCTCAGCACCTGCCGCTCTGCTGAGGCAGCAACTACTGAGATGAGCTCTGAACCTGTATGATTTATAAGAACGCGGATTGGTTAATATCTGCGCATGCGCGTCCCGTCGCCCCTTCATTGGAGAGCTGGTATCTAATCTTGTCTCTCATTGGTCAGTTGCTGAGAATTCCAATAGTTAGGATTATCAGGAGGCGTGTGCAATGCCAGTGATGCGTTCTGATTGGTTAGTTTTTGGTAGACGCTAGATTATTGGAGTTGTAGGGCCGCTTTCTGATTGGCCAGATAAAGCCGGCTACAGAATCTTGGGTGACAGAGTCTTTCTGATTGGTCAGAATTTTGATGGTTGCCTGTACAGTGTCTGTCACCGCGCACGCGCTGTTTCTGCCCAGCTGTCGCCATGACGCTCTTCCATTTCGGGAACTGTTTCGCTCTGGCCTATTTCCCATATTTTATCACATACAAATGCAGCGGCCTGTGAGTACCGGGGTGTGCGGGGCACGGAGGGGGGTCTGCGGTGTGCGGGCACGGAGGGGGGTCTGGGGCTGCGGGGTATCCGCTAACACTGTGTGTGTCACAGGTCCGAGTACAACGCGTTCTGGAGATGTGTGCAGGCCGGGGCCACCTACCTGTGTGTGCAGCTGTGCAAGGTGAGAAGGGGAGGGCAGGGGGTCTGGGGAGTGTGAGGGGAGGGCAGGGATCTGGGGAGAGAGAGGGGCAGGGGGTCTGGGGAGAGAGAGGGGGCAGGGGGTCTGGGGAGAGAGAGGGGGCAGGGGGTCTGGGGAGAGAGAGGGGGCAGGGGATCTGGGGAGAGAGAGGGGGCAGGGGGTCTGGGGAGAGAGAGGGGGCAGGGGGTCTGGGGAGAGAGAGGGGCAGGGGGTCTGGGGAGAGAGGGGGCAGGGGATCTGGGGAGAGAGAGGGGCAGGGGATCTGGGGAGAGAGAGGGGCAGGGGATCTGGGGAGAGAGAGGGGGCAGGGGGTCTGGAGAGAGAGGGGGTCTGGAGAGAGAGGGGGTCTGGGGAGAGAGGGGCAGGGGGTCTGGGGAGAGAGGGGCAGGGGGTCTGGGGAGAGAGGGGCAGGGGGTCTGGGGAGAGAGGGGCAGGGGGGTCTGGGGAGAGAGGGGCAGGGGGTCTGGGGAGAGAGAGGGGGTCTGGGGAGAGAGAGGGGGCAGGGGGTCTGGGGAGAGAGAGGGGGCAGGGGGTCTGGGGAGAGAGAGGGGCAGGGGGTCTGGGGAGAGAGAGGGGGCAGGGGGTCTGGGGAGAGAGAGGGGGCAGGGGGTCTGGGGAGAGAGAGGGGCAGGGGGTCTGGGGAGAGAGAGGGGGCAGGGGGTCTGGGGAGAGAGAGGGGGTCCTGGGTTGAGGGAGGGGGTATGGGGGGTAGAGCAGGGAGTCTGTGAAGGTTGGCA
The DNA here is from genome assembly GCA_027410445.1 of Discoglossus pictus. Lineage (NCBI taxonomy): Eukaryota > Metazoa > Chordata > Amphibia > Anura > Alytidae > Discoglossus > Discoglossus pictus. Next base: position 75,959 of record JAPZIH010000756.1, read on the forward strand.
GGAGGTTTTGGGTGAGGGGTTTGGAGAGCGTGAGTTTGGGGTAGGGGGGCTGGAAGAGAGGGTACTGGAGGGGCGGGGCCTGGCAGAGTGGGCGGGGCTGTGTGAATTTGAATAAACCTACAGGAACTAACAAGTAATTTGTCAATTGAATGATAAAAAAAAAATACACTAAAAGTTGCCATTTTGACGTCACCCGGCTATTCTGATCCGCCCATAAAACAGAAACTGAATGCTTTATAATGAGATAATTGCATGTAATAGTCTCTCATTACTACATGTGGCCGTCTGGCTCTGCGGGCGTGCTAGTGATGTCTGGTTTCTTTGTATCTGGTTCTCACATTGCGCTTTATATTATCTAACACTTCTTCTACACTAGATGGATTAGGCTGCCCTGATCACTCTATTCTATGTGCAGATGCTGTTCTTGGCCACGTTTTTCCCCACGTGGGAGGGAGCCGCCGGGGCGTATGACTTTATTGGGGTAAGTTATTGTCCGACCTCACTCTGCCTCCTGCCATTTATTAATGTCCTACTATTGTCAAATGTATCATTTTATATCCCCCCCCCCATATATATATATAATGTGTGTATATTCTACATACATACATACATACACACATACACACACACATACATACATACACACACACATACATACATACACACACACACACACACACACATACACACATACATACACACACACACATACATACACACACACACACACACACACACACACACATACACACACACACACACACACACACACACACATACACACACACGCGGCAGGTGAATCAAACCCATAACTTTCCAATAACCCCCCCAGTATTTGCCACTGTACCACCGTTCTCTGTGTGAATCTATAACAATGTACAACAATTACACTCTTCTTATTTATGCAAATTCTTGTGGGAGGGGCTTCAGGGGCTAAACTAAAATGACAATATTCACCAATTGTTGATCAGTTTTAAAAATGTAAACCCTTTTTCCTAATGATTTCCCACCTCTAACTCGTTTAGTTTTTGTGTTTCTTTACACATCCGCTAAAGCCGCGTTTCTGATCTACTCGTGTATTTACACGGCCCCATGGACGCAGGCTCGCGTGGCACATGGATATTTACATTCTGTTAGCGATTTATTGGTCACTTTCAGAGACCCGATGACCCAGTCGGTTCGGGATCTTTGTCCGTTTTCTTAGGTCATAACAGGAATAATAGCGACTGTGAGATGCTCTAAAGAGTTAAGAACAATATGAGAACGCTAGCGACTAGCGCGGCCATAACATTGTAAGGCAAGTAAAGCTGTTTGCCAGAGACATACATTTTTTGGGGGCTGTCTGACATCCTTCGGCGCTCATTGCAAGCCTCTTGGTTGTTGTACTTTTTTTGCTGTCATTGTAAGGTCGGCGCTGATCTGCTTATTGCAAGGCTGTCCCTAGGTGTAGTTTGTGCGCTATGAGCAGCGTTGGCGCTCGTTGTGAGGCGCGCAGTGATTGGCTTTTTTTTGTATTCTAATTAAATAAGTAATAAATGAATATACTTTTACCTATTTGTAAGTAATATATGCAGGAAGCCTTGTGCTGAAGAGCTGACAATCTGTTTTGATGTCCCTGCAGCATGTCGGCTTGCACTGTTGTGTGCAGTGTAAATAGGCTGCGTGCGCGAGGGGACGCCGTTAGTGTAGCTGTGTACTTCCGCATTGTGTAAAATGGCGGGGAATGTGTATGTGGTACGCGCGTCCTTGCTAAAAGTGTATCTCGGACCTTGTACGGCTTTTTGGAAAACCCGTAGGTGTTTTGCGGCTTTAGGGTCCTGTAGCCTCGTTTTAGGTTTTTTGGCGGACATTTTTTCTCGCTTAGGGGATTTTCATGTGTCTAAACGTTGGAGTTAAATGGAGGTGTAACGTCACTCGCAGACGTCCTGGGTGCCCCCCCCCCCTTGCTGTGGGTGAGCTTTTTATGTATTTTTTTGTGTGTATTTATTTTTTTAGGTGCGCGCGGTTCGGCCGTTGATGTTGTATTTTTGCGAGTTTGTAATGTTTTTTTTTTCTCAGTTCGGAGGCTCGTATTTTTTTATGTAAGTCCGTATTTAGTGATTGCGGGTTAGATCTATTTTCTCGAAGTCCCGCTTCCTTGGGTGTTTGTAACCGCTTGTGAGGCGGCGCAGAGCCTCCACCTTCCGCAAATGTGGCCGATCACTTTGTGAGGGTCCCCATTTGCGGCTCGAACTGTTCTTGCGAGCTTGCAAAGCGTGACGACGATTCGTAGTTTGCTATTATATGCGATGAGAAGCCACACAATCATTCCCAGGCTTCCTGTCCAGAAGTAAGGAACTAACATAGCAAATCGCCTTGTAATGGGAGCATTTACGTTGTCCCTGAAAACTTAGCCCTGCTAATACACATGTATTCACTTCATCAATATAATGACCTTTTGTGATTGAAAAAAGTATAAGGAAATCTGTAATAATCTCCTTTACAGTAATGTCCGCTCTTGTGCGTCTTATTGTTTGGTAATGATATGGTTATCTGACCTCCAGGAGTTCATGAAGGCCACAGTGGACCTGGCTGACCTCCTGGGGCTGCACTTAGTGATGTCTCGGAATGCAGGAAAAGGAGAGTACAAGATCATGGTCGCTGCGATGGGCTGGGCGACCGCCGAGCTCGTCATGTCCAGGTGAGGCTGGTGCAAACTGTCCTGTATATCGGGCTTCACAGCGCTATGTCTTAAGTCTAAACCTGTTAATCCTCTTAAAAAATAAATAAGCTGCTTTTTTAATTTCCTTAATTTGTATCGCGCCAGCACATTCCGCAGCGCTATAGGCGCTACACGAACACGTTGCAAAGCATGGAGGGCGCGTCTTAGAGCTTAACATCAAACACACAGAGTTTTCCCTAAAGCAGCGACGCAAGAGTTTGTGTGGTCAGTCTAGTGGAGCGAGGCAAGGAGCCCCAGAGAGTAGGGGCAGCACGAGAAAAGTCCTGAATGTGGGAGTGAGAGAAGAGGAGGAAAGAATAAAGAAGAGGGGGATTGTGGGAGTTTTGTCAGACCATCTCTGTGAATGAGAGTAGAGTGCCCTGAATCCTGATGTCTTTCCATCGATACTGTGACACATTCTCATGACCTCCCCCTACTGGCCGCTGTCCCCTGACCTCCCCGTGCTGGCCGCTGTCCCCTGACCTCCCCGTGCTGGCCGCTGTCCCCTGACCTCCCCGTGCTGGCCGCTGTCCCCTGACCTCCCCGTGCTGGCCGCTGTCCCCTGACCTCCCCGTGCTGGCCGCTGTCCCCTGACCTCCCCGTGCTGGCCGCTGTCCCCTGACCTCCCCGTGCTGGCCGCTGTCCCCTGACCTCCCCGTGCTGGCCGCTGTCCCCTGACCTCCCCGTGCTGGCCGCTGTCCCCTGACCTCCCCGTGCTGGCCGCTGTCCCCTGACCTCCCCGTGCTGGCCGCTGTCCCCTGACCTCCCCGTACTGGCCGCTGTTCCCTGTCTCTTTTGGTCTCTGAAGGCGTCTCCCCCTGTGTGTATATCTTCTGAGTCTCCTTTTCTCTGAAGGTGTCTCCCCCTGTGTGTGTATATCTTCTGAGTCTCCTTTTCTCTGAAGGCGTCTCCCCCCGTGTGTATATCTTCTGAGTCTCCTTTTGTCTCTGAAGGCGTCTCCCCCCGTGTGTATATCTTCTGAGTCTCCTTTTGTCTCTGAAGGCGTCTCCCCCTGTGTGTATATCTTCTGATTCTCTGAAGGTGTCTCCCCCCGTGTATATATCTTCTGAGTCTCCTTTTCTCTGAAGGCGTCTCCCCCCGTGTGTATATCTTCTGAGTCTCCTTTTCTCTGAAGGTGTCTCCCCCTGTGTGTGTATATCTTCTGAGTCTCCTTTTCTCTGAAGGCGTCTCCCCCTGTGTGTATATCTTCTGAGTCTCCTTTTCTCTGAAGGCGTCTCCCCCCCCCCGTGTGTATATATCTTCTGAGTCTCCTTTTCTCTGAAGGTGTCTCCCCCTGTGGGTCGGCGCTCGTGGGATTGAGTTTGATTGGAAATACATCCAGATGAGCATCGACTCCAACATCAGTCTGGTAATCTACCCCTCACATAATACTTTATGGCTCTGTCTTATTGTGATCCTCACAGCTAACTGATCTACGTACCTTCCCTGCAGGTACATTACATGTCTGTGGCTGCCCTGGTCTGGATGTGGACCCGGTATGACCTCCCCACTCATTACAGACTGCCTGTTACGGTTCTTCTGGGTCTCAGTATGTACAAGGCCTTCCTTATGGAGTAAGTATTGTTCTGTTCTCACAACCTTCTGTTTTCTGCCTTATTAATAACAGCATCTTGTAAGAAATGAACCTTTGTTCTCATCACATGTAATAGTTGTCGTCGCGCATGCGGCCCATAGGGCGCAACTCCAAGCCTTGAGAGGCACGCCGCAGGACTTGGGCGCTCATTGCATTGCGAGGCTCAAGTAGCGAGGCGAGCAGTTGATGCACGCAGGGACCCGAAGCACGTAGATGGACTGCGGGCCTCGGAAAAATACGACTTTAACGGCTGGACCACCCAACTGGAAAAACATACAAAAACGCACAAATATGCCTCAAATTCACTTACACACAGCTCAGGGGGAGAGGGGATCATTGCAAAGCAGGAATGGTGCGGCAAGGCCTGTAAAGTAGGCAAGTGAAGAGGCTCGCAATGAGCGCCAATGGTGCTCAAAGGGGCCATATCCTCGCATTTTGTGGCAAACCGCATTGGCAGGCTTCAAATTTTATTGCCAAGTGGGCAAGTCGCTAGTTTTGTAATAATTACCTTTATTCTGCTTTCTTATAACTATGTTAAAGGGATGTGAAAGTTCCTGGGTTTTACTAGGTATATATATATATATATATATATATATACGTGTGTGTGTATTTACTTTTATGTACTTTGTTATATTAAGTGCTTTATAAGCTCTGTTTAAAATCAAACAAATAGTCCTTGTATGTGTCTGCCCTCTGCAGCGTGTGCAGACACAGACTCTGTAGGGCTGTAGGTACATTGTATTGTCCTAGCCCATCCAGTGCCACGTCTCCGCAGCACATTGCAGAATGTTACTGACTGGTTAGTATGAGATACGGCACAGTCAGTATTAGAGTCTGTGACTTCATGAGCTGCAGCGGTCAGGCCCATACAGGGACTATTTGTTTTGATTTTATTCAGTAAAACAAGCACATCTTAATAAAATAAAGTACATGTCACAGAGATATTACATACCTAGTAACGCCCAGGATCCTGCCGTGTGCCTTTAACTGCTATGATATTCGGGGCCCTCTGAACACAGCCAGCAATCCCCTCCCTGCCCCTCTCCCACCCGCCCCTGGCTAGCTTTAATTTATTTAATCAATCAATCAACTGCACGTGATTACTATCCCTACTTATTCCTCTTAGATTACTCCCTTGGCCACTTTTACTTTCTTCTTCATCTTAAGCTCCTGCTTGTGTCTCAGACGATCCTCCTCATTCTCTCCACATTATGTCTCCAACACCATTTACATCCCTCCTTCCCTTCTTTCCTCCCCTCTGCTCTTCTCCCACAAGTTCCTTTCCTTTATTTAATTCACGTTTAAATCTCATGAGCGTCTCATCTCCTCTCCCTGCTTATTTTGCCGGCTCCTGGAGATATATCTTCTGACCCTGACCCCTCACTCATTCCCTCCTCATCTGCATGCTCCACCCCCAGGGCTGATAACTCTGTCCTAACTCCATGTGTTTGTATTCTGCCCCTCTGTGTCTGAAATGTTCCCTTCACTACTCTGTAATGCTAACCCCTGACCTTCCCACGTGCAGGCTATTATGTTACCACTAGGGGCAGATAACATATTACATACTAGAGCCAGTCACCTCAAATGACTCTGAGACCCCATTCTCTCTACTAGTAAATAACACAACCCTTCCAAGTTTTCACACCTTCCCACCTAAGCAAACGTTCACCTTCTTCCTGACCCTGCTATTCCTTACCTTTTTTTCTTCCCCAGTTTTCAGCCTCCTCCATCACCTTTAGATAGTAAGTAGTGAGTTTCCAATCTTGTAGGGTGCTTTGGGAAAAAAAGCACTTTCTACAAAGATTCTAAGCTCAAAACAGGGCCCTCCTTATTCTTCAGTTGTTAATATTGTTTTTCTCAGGTCTCTTCCCCTGTGCAGCGCTACTAAATATGTCGGCGCATTATAAATGATATAAAATCACGCTGTCTGCCATTTTACTCACTTTACATTCTTTCTTTCTCAGTTCTTTTGTGCACGTTTTCTTGTTGGGCAGCTGGACTGCGCTCCTCCTAAAAGCGGTGATCACCGGGCTCCTGTCCTTCAGCTGCCTCACGCTGTTTGTCAATCTAGTCCACGGAAACTGACACTTTACGCACTGCCAGCGAATTGTAAGCTGTTTGGTTCCTCTGGGGAAATGTGAATCACAAGAACAAATGGTTGGACTCTCTGCTTTTTGTTTTAAATTAATTTCTTACAAAACTTTATATAATAAAAATATTTGTGGACCATGACACTGTCGGCCGTTTCTTGGTGTATATGTGAATAGCACGTTGAGAAGACGGAAAACGCTTTTTGTGCACATTTTCCTGAAACCTATTTTTGTTTGTGCCTATCCGCTTGTTTTTTTTTTTTTTTTTTTTTTGTATATTTCTGTCATTTTTAGTATAAAGTGAATATTGAACGATAGACTGCCACTGAAAAACTATACTATCTTATGTAGTCCTATATATACAGTATCTGCAAAGGTTATCGGACAAAGGCATATCCAAGTTTCCTGGATTATTACAATTTTGCTCTTTTTAGGCAAAAAGCATCCTTACTATCCAGCATATTTAATAAAACTTCTATTTTTTTTTTTATATCTAAAAAAAACCCTCTAATGATTATGTTGAAACCCCCAGGGGTGTATACAAAGGCACCTGATCCCCACCCAATCAGCAGGCAACATTAGGGGACCAATTGTAACCCATTATTCACTTGCTGTGTCTTCCTCAGCCAATAGGAGAGCACTGATTTCAGCACACAAGTCCCAAGTCATTGCTGGGATATGACCTTCTCTGCTGCTTCCTGTCTGTCAGCCGGACGAACTACATACCCCAAGCACCTTTGCAGCTTTGATTCAAGTTTTTCAGCTAACCTCTGCTTTTTCCTGATTGGCCAAAATTAATTTTGGATTTTATGCTAATATTAGCCTGGGTTTGGAGCGGGTGTTAACCCTAATGTTTTTAGGTTTGGTATTTTTTCATGCAGACATTTCTTTTTTTCATACACTTAATTCTCCTCTAAATGGAAGTTTCCTGGATTCTGATGCATCCGATAGAGGAGAATCAGTGTATAAAAAAAAAATCCCAAAATATACATTTAATAAACTTACTCTAAAGTTTGCAAAATGTCTTCAGGCAGTTTATTTTGAGAAGAGACTCCCCTGAAAATCCAATCAGAATTAGCATAAAATTTGTTGTGGCCAAGCAGAGGGCGGTAAACAATGAATCTGTATCTCTCATTGGCTGTGGGAGGCGGCTTACTGACAGCTAATTGGCTAGGAGACCACTCCGCACAGCTCATTGGCTTGGACGATCTGCCCACAGAGGTGTCTTGGGGGTGGAGCTCAGACAAACCTCCATATACAGTACTATGAGAAATAGTGATACAAAGAGTGGGGCGAAGGGCGAGTGACCAGGAGTGCTCATCACATCTTTATGTTGTTGTCATTGTGATAATGTTATACAGGTCTGATTCACAGCTAATGAGCTTTAATTACCTACACTCGTTAGTTTTACACAAGATACAACACGCTAATACACTCAGTCCATCATGACTGGCTCCACTAGACTCCTTCACCGCGCTCGTCTCCGCTCCCATGTCAGGCTCCCCATGCCCAATAGAATAAATGCCAAGATCTGGACTCTCGCACACAAAGCCCTCCATGTGTCGCCTGGTGCTACATCTGCTCTGATCTAGTCCTTTCCTTCTCTTCCTATCTACCTCCTCGCACTCCTACCTCCGGGACTTCTCCCACGCTGCTCCTGCCTGGAGGGCCTGAAATAAAGAAACCTAGCGCCAATACCCCCCAGAACCACTGTCTACGCAATGCATGTAGACATACACTAGGTGGAGCTCTGCAGCGCTTTGCCTGCCCCAGAGGGAATCCTGGTAAATACATTTGCATATTTTGGATTATAATTATCTGGATATAATCTGTTGTTGGTTTTATAAACCTTTGTGTTTGTTTTTTAGTTAGATGCGACGTTCCTCTTTATACATTAATTTACTTCATAGTAATAAGCACAGAGAAGATTAAAGGCCCAGGGACGGTCGCACCAGGTATGTTATCCCTGAGTATAAGCTCTATTTGTTCTTCATAAAATCCTACATCTAGTCCCCAACTGGTTTCTCCCCTCTGTAGCACATGAAGACAGTGTACTTCTAAATACAGGAGTGGCACTGTCGCCTCACAACCCATCAGTGGCAATATGCTACTTGAGAGAGGTCACTGTCAGGCCCCAGTCTGTGTATTCATGTTCTGCATAAGCTACAGAGGGCAGAAGGATTTGCCTGATGATGGGGAGCAGTATTGATGAATTTCATGTCCCTTTAACCACAATCCTCCCCTTTATCTCATTTGGTGATATCCCTCCTTATTGATTGCTGTATTCCTTCTCTCTATCTCTGCCGTATTTAACTGAAATGCTCCCAGCTCCTCCAAGTAAAATAAATGCAGCACATATTTAAGGTTTCAAGTAATAATTTATTAGAATAAGTCGGTGAATATTAACCAGAGAAGATACATAAAAGCCAGAAACAAGCAATATAATATTCTGGTATTGCCGGGACTACTTTCTGCACTACAGACGTGAGCTGTGGTCCAGCAAGATCCATCCATCTATACAGACAGGGTCGCCGAGCACGTTTGTATCCGCCCACAAGTGGTATCTTTCTGGAGTACATTTGCCATTTGTGTATATACAGAAGAATCACGGAGTCAGACTCCTGGCCCTGTTAGGAAATCAAATCACATCAATTGAGAATCCAGAAAGGTGAGCTCCATGTGGGCAGGGTCTCCATGTGCGGGGTGGCTGGGGTCCCTGTGTCTTCAGCTGCTGAGGGCGGGTGAGACGGCCCGGGCGTGGCCATGCTTAGTAGTACAGCTCCTTATCCCACCAGCCTGGAAAAGAAAAGGGTTTAAGTTTAGGTTCATCATTTTATTTGGGCTCCACTGAACCGCATGGAAGCGCCAAATACATCCACAGCTCAGTATATAATTATCTTATCGGGTCATTCTCTGACAACAGGTACAATATACACAATATGCACAATATACAGGGCCCCCCAACATTACACCTCAGGTTGGACATTAGATGTGAAGATGCAGGGATTGGTCGGGACGTTCTTGAGGGTCACTAATTTACTACAACAAACGCTGAAAATCTATCATATATATTTTTTGTTTGTTTAGTGGTTCAGTCGAGGCCCATTCTCAGTGACCCTATGGGCCACAGCAGACCAGGCACATTTGTCAGCCACTGCCCCTCTGATCTCCATCATGCTCTTTAGTTGCTTTAGTGACCTCTATGTCCATCTCCTCCTCTACCGTCCCCTTCTTCTTGTCCCTTCAATCTTTCCCAGCATCAGAGTCTTCTCTAGGGAGTCCTGTCTTCTCTGATATGGACAGAATATTTGAGCTTCAGCCTCATGATCAAACCCTCCAGTGAACAGTTTGTCTTCATTTCCTGTAGTATTGTTTGATTGGATCTTCTTGCAAGCCAAGGGACTCTTATGTAGTTTTTCTCCAACACCACAATTCAAAGACATCAAGTCTCCGGCGCTCAGACTTCTTTATGGTCCAGCTCTCACATCCATATGTTACTACTGGGAATACCATAGGTCTAACTATGTGGACCTAAGTTTATACATCTTTACTTTTTAATAGCCTGTCCAGACTTGCCATAGCTTTCCTCCTCAGAAGCAAGCCTCTTCTAATTTCATGAGTGCAATCACCATTTTAATTTTTCTCACAAGCTGCATGCCTCCATTTTTATTTTATTAGTAGTAGCCTCCTATTATTTATTATTATTATCTTTATTTATATTGTGCCAACATATTCCGTAGCGCTGTACAGGGGGTTCCTAGAGAAGCTCTGGGTTCTGAAAGGAGAGAAATGACATCTTAACCTGTGTCTATAGTTTTAAAGAATACTCACTTCCGGGGTGTCTGCGGATTCCAAGCTTACGGATTTCATCATAAACAAAGATCAAAATACCAAATGGAAGAGGAACGAGCCACCACTGGAACCTAAAGATATAGACGGGACCGTTAGGCGTACAGACCAACTTAAGATGAACTATCACTGGTCATCGGTGTCCATCAGGATATCACCAGCAACGTGTTAATATATTGTAGAGTACAACTAAATCATGTGATAATGTCATAATATTCATGAATACCTCTATGTTTGTACTATTTTTTATTATTTTTAAGAATAATTATCATTTAAGAAGGAACCCCAAATCAATGGAGGAATCTCAATTCCCCCGTGTTTAGAGGTCTAAGCTTCCTTATAGACCGAGATAATAATGACGCTCTGGCCATCTTGGCTCTTGCCATAGAGGCACACTTACCGAATTGGCATAAAGTTGAAGACATTTGGCATTCCCGGGCAGTAGCAGAGGAAGCAACCAAGACACAACTGGAAGACGATGGCAATCACCAAGACTTTATTCCTGTATCAGTAAAGAGAGAAATCTGTTATTCAGGTTAAGTGGAACATTACACGATTCTGGACACCAACACGCATCGTACTCTTTACTTTGTCTTGCACGTCTACTGAAAATATAGTCATTAGGGAGGGGAACATAAAGTATACTGCGCAACATAGAGGATTGTCGCCAAGATGTCTTAACAAATGTGTCTTTGTATGCTTAAATGAAAAGGAAGGAAATCCTTCTCCAAATAATGATTTGAAATGAGTAGGACGTCTACATATGGTGAGCAAATACTCTGTGGGGTGGGAGAGACTGGTCAATTTATCCTAAATATGGATTTGATAGTATCCCACAATCCTGGGACATAGCCCCCAATCTCCAGACAGCACTTTATAAATCGCCTAATAATCCCAAAGGACCTCCCAAGCCCCTAAAAGCCTTCTCCAGATCTCCAGCCCGAGAAAGACATTTTGAGGTCATCTTCTTGTGGAATCCTAGAATATAATAGTATAATTCCAGGACTAGAGATGAATTAATCTGTTTTCATGACAAAGTGACCACATCCTCTCCAGCATAAAACTGACCCAATACACAGGCACTAGTGGTCAGAGATTGTGGGCAAGGATGATACTAGTACTGCACCTGAAGAATCCTTGCTGGAAGGTGGAAAGACGTCTTGTTTTTCTGATCAGCACATCCGAGATCTGACAAACCTCAATACTGATGAAGAAGACGGTGTAACAGGTGTACTGTTGGTACAATCGCTGGCTGAATGTCTGGAAAACAGAGCCAGGCAATAAGGAACTCAATATGTCCTGCCATTGTGCTACATCTCAAGCCTTGTCTATAGTATCCACCAGTGCTTGATGGTCTTGTGACCGGCCAGTTGTGCTCCACACACCAGAATCATATATAGTACTATGATGATGATCATTCTAATAATATGGAAAGTATTCTTCGCTGGTGGTCTCTTACCCATTCCTGGCCATAGCTGTCTTGTAAGTCTTGTATGTGGTCATTTTCCCAGTGAGCACGGAGCCCAAGACAGTACGCCGGGTACCAGCCTTCCTGGGCCATGACCGTGAAGTAATCTGCAAATCCTGCAAATGACTGGATAACACCTGGGGAGAGGGTCAGGAGGGGACATGTGAGACTATAGACTTATACAACATATTGATGATACCCTATATTATACCTAATATCACCTAATAATCTACATTTGTTTTCCAGTTGGGTTAACGTTTATACTTTTATGTTTTCTATTTTTCTCACTGATTAATTAAAATATCTCATGGACTTTCAATTCAAACCATTTACACATTTGTATAAAGAGGAGTAAATAGAGTTACGATCTCCATGTTATACTAGGGGACCCTTATCAAATGCGGTGGCACGTTCATCTGCCACTTACCAATCTGGAAGTAGGAATACACGGCAAGGGCTTCATTCACCAGCCTGTCCCTGCGAGGGTTCCTGGGCTTTAGGTGCATGATGTCACTTTCTGCTCTCTCATAAGCCAGAGACACTGAGGGGAACTGTGTAGAGAGACAGGTCGTGTAAAGAGACTGCAATGTATTCTACGAGAGTGACGTCCTGGGTATGGCGCATATTGCTTGCGTCTGTTGAGCCGGATGCTGGGACAATAACTACTGAAGGGGCTGATATATTTTTGTAATACTCTTTATACAGTTTTGTAGAAATTGTGCAGCCACCATCTTGTATAAGCTTGTATCCCTGTACTTTTGTGATAGCCCTGCCCCTTCCTGTCTGATATATGACACTTCCTGGGGGTGTCAGAATTTAAAGGAGCCGGGTCTGTGCAGGAGCTGGGGAGCACAATGCTTACAATGTCTGCTCCCACAAAGAAGCTGTTACCTTGTGTCTGATAATTATAAATATATTATTAAAAGTAATACACAAAACAAATACTCACAATATCTGTGGCCAACTCAATAAACAGAATGGTGATGCAGCCCAGGGGCAGAGGGACACTGGCCGTGATGTAGATGAGATATGGGGCCAGCTCAGGAATGTTCTTGGTCAGTGTGTAAGCGATGGACTTTTTCAAGTTGTCAAAGATGAGACGTCCTAAAATAAAGAGAGAGAGAGTGTTGGTCATTGGCCAATAGGACATACAATGGGTGAGCATATATAATGTCTAACTACAATCAAGTAGATGGATCAATCAAGTCAAGGGACATATCTCACCTTGTTCCACCCCAGTTACAATGGAGGCAAAGTTATCATCCAGCAGGATCATGTCAGCGGCGTTCTTAGCAGCATCTGACCCAGCAATACCCATAGCGACCCCAATGTCAGCTTTCTTCAGGGCAGGAGAGTCATTCACACCGTCCCCTGTTACCGCCACAATGGCTCCCTGGGCACAAAGAGAGGAGACCATGGATTATCATTGAACACAGAGAACTAGAGACAAATTCATCTTCTGATCTTACAGGATATCTCAGAAAGCCAATATATTATATCTGATCTGAGTCCACATTATTCATGGTCTAAGAGAGTATTGTATTTTATTTTTGTTGGCAAATTGCCCTCAACATCTAATTTCCGGCAAACGTTGTAACTTACCAGTTTTTGACAGCTCTCCACAATGATGAGTTTCTGTTGGGGTGACGTCCTGGCAAAGACCATCTCGGGATGCATCTTCAGACATTCCACCAACTCCTCACTGGACATATCTTTCAGCTGCCCACCATTAATCACACAGGCGCGGGCATCTCTGAAGAGAAGGTGGCATGGTTAGACAGAAAGAACATGACCACGTTCATCACTATGATCACATGTGTTTGTGATGCTGGTTTGCTTTGGGTTCACTTTCCATACCGTTTGTTGACTTGCTCCACAGGAATGCGCAGGCGTGCAGCAATATCTTCCACCGTCTCACTGCCCTCAGAGATGATGCCCACACTCGCTGCTATAGCCCTAGCTGTGATTGGATGATCCCCGGTGACCATAATAACCTGAGAAATACATTGACCTCTTTAATAATACAGAAAAACACTCGGCACATGGCGTGTCTAGGTCCATGTGCCAACTCTCATAGTATATTATCATATAAAATGTAACATAATCAGATATTATCTTTAGTTTGAGGTGAAGGGTAATGACTCTAGTGGCAGTGATCGCCATTTTATGTCACAACTTAAGAAGTTATTGGCTTGTTGGTCAAGTTAATGCTGAATAAAACTCTGCCTGGAAAATAAAATCCTTCTATCCAATCACCAAATAGAAGTTCAGATAACATCACACGAGTAGTATCGGGATCTCACCAGTAGTATGACTCCGTATGGTTATGATGTCACTACCATGAGCAATCACTTATTTCATTGTTTCCACCAATGGTTTTCAATATTTATTAGGTTAAGAAATCTGTTTCGCAGCTTCTGGCGCAGGAGCCAACATCACATGGCAGTGTGTAGCAACAGGAAGCCTGTAGTGATGCTGTGCGCAACGCAACTTGCAATATGAAAATTCACAGCTTGCCCACCCACTTCATGCTATGTCGAGAAGAGTTAGAGAGGCCAAAATGGTAGTCCCGTTAGGTGGGCAGAGGAAGAAATTAAATTCAATTATTACGTTCAGAACTTTATATAATTGGGTTTTCATTATGCTAGATACAACTTTTAAAGGGATTTTTATCACTAAGGTACTCCTTTTTTATGCTTATTGCCCAACATGTCTTCTGTGTGCCTTAATTCCTGCCCAACTCTTATCACCATCATAACTAAAAACTGCATGATGCAAACACTGCCATGGTCATCATATGACATAAGGTTAGTCTATACCAATGGTGGGCAACTCAACCTTATGAGGGCCTCTAACAGTCCAGGATTTCAGTATCTCTGTGCTAGTTACTTAATCTAATTCTGATGGTTCTAACTAGGCTTATCCAGAGATACTGAAACCCTGGAGATGCCCCACCACTGGTCTTGACTCTTCACATTTAATCTTTAGCTCAAGCAATTTTGGAAGAAAGTTCTGGTTTTACTGACCCGGATTCCGGCAGTTCGGCATTTCATGACAGCATCGGGCACAGTGGCACGAGGAGGGTCAATCATGGAGATGAGTCCAGCAAAGCACAGGCCACTAGTAGGGAAGTTCATGTCTTCTGTGTCAAAGTTATAGCCACGGGGAAACTCCTTTTCATTCAGGTAAAGGTGACAGAAACCTACAACGCACGGTCGTGTTTGTATGAGGTCATGATTGGACGTTGGAAGGGAGAAGACTTAGAGGTCATAAGAGAAGGTCCTACCTTACAGAAAGGGTTGTAGGAAAGTGGAACAGTCTTCCAGGGAAAAAAACCATTGTCATTAAGCCAAGCTTCTAGGTAGATATAGTAGGCAGACGAGATACATTTCTAGACATGTTGGTGCAAAGTTTAAATAAAATATGGATGTATGAGATTAAAACACACTCAGTGTTTGCCTAATGTATAATTATTCTAGTTATTGTATGGGCCGGTAATTCTGCCATCTTATGTCCAGACCATTCTACCTCCAACAACATTTTATTTAAACTTTGCACTAAGATTAGTCATACATTTTTTTAACAAAATTCTTTTATGTAGATTACATTTTTTTGTATTTCTTTAAAAACGTGATTTTAGCCCATTATAATGTGCCTTTACATGAAGCTTATTACCTAAATTCCAAATTTTAGGAAGAAGAATGAAGAGGTCTCATTAGACCTGAAGCAAACTAATAATCCTCTAGTGTAGCTTGTCTTGTTGTCTCTCTATATAACAATCCCACCATTGGCTTCATATCGCTCTCCTTACCCAGCACTCTCTCCCCTAAGCCTCCTAGGTCCATGTATGCAGTCTGGAAAGCCTCCTTCCACTGCTCGTCCAATGGTAGCTCCTGGCCCTTGATCAGAATGGAGGAACATCTCTCCAGGATCCTTTCTGGGGCTCCCTTCATTACAAGCAGATAACGCAGATCCAGGGGGTCCTGTAGCTCATGGATGGATAACTGGGGAGGAGCAACATTATTTAAATACAATTATATAATGGAGAACCACCATATATATCATAACATTGGGTATTTTACTGAGTGTTGATTATTGCACCCCTAGAAATATACACTTATAGATATCTATGTTCTTCTAGAAAACAACGGGCATCTAGAGATCCAGACAACGCCATATATCTCGGCATCCCTATACAACCAGACACATCCTTTACACTCCATATAGTTTTCCTTACTGGGAATATGACCTCTTACCTGGAACTTGTTGGTAGAGTTAAATGGCACCTCAGTAGCCTTCTTGAAGCGGTCTCTGTATTCCATGACATTTCCGACTGTCAACTCTGAGAACTTCAGTAGAGCTGTTTCTGAGGCATCTCCAATCACAATACGCTGAGAGATCAGATGATTGGTTAGTCCCCACTCGAGAAAGTCGTCATATATATCTTGGGTACTATAATATGCTAACATGTCTACCATGCCAGGTACCAGGTCTCCCACGTGCATGACATTACTAGCGTTTAAATCCAATCTTGGTTGTAGGCATTACATACTATTAGCAATACTAGACTGAAGGTCCATATTTACCATATTCTTTGTTGTCATGTTTATAGCATGATGTTGCTGGGCTCACACATTGGCTCGCTTACCTTGGGTACTGGCACTCCGTCCTGTCCACCTTTAAAAAAGGCTCTGTTACAGAGACTGACAACCCGACTCAGAGCTCTCCATGTGTCTGACGTCTGGTCAAAGCTCTGACCTAAACATGAGAGGACAGGAAGTCAGTACCATCTGGGTGCCCATGAATACATTTACATTCAGTCAGAGTCTAATGGGACATACCTTGAAGAAACATAGATGATGATAGTGGGCAATAGAACAAGTTGCCTCATCTAGCAGTCTATTTTATCTACGTGACATATCCATTACATTATTGGTGGAATGATCGTCCGCCGACCTGCAAACCTCTCTGTAAGGAACTAATCCCTAAATTTGGTAACTTTAACTCACAACCTCTTTTTCTAACTTGTATAATGTCCTGACCGTCATGTGGTTTTTATCAAGTAATTGTTACTTTGTTCCTCTACAGGTATCAAATACTGAAGTAAGTAATACAACATTTATGGTTTGGCTTTAATTATTTTCTTCAATGCCCTATATTATATATATTATACCACCTAAAATCTACATCCCGTGGCCAGTATAAGCTGTCCAAGAAATGACTGAAGTGCGGTCACCTGACTGATCCTCAGTGGTGTCAGCTGAGTGGATCTGGTTGTCAAACCACAAGTGGGACACGGTCATTCGGTTCTGGGTCAAAGTTCCTGTTTTGTCAGAGCAGATCACAGAAGTAGAGCCCAAGGTTTCCACAGCTTCCAGGTTCTTCACCACACAGTTCTTTCGGGCAAGACGTTTGGCTGTGAGAGAGAGACACACCTGGAAGGATAGAGAAAACACGAAGATGAGCGAGAAAGAAATAGAGAGACACCCAGGAAAATGTGTCATGTTGTAACAATTAGAAATATGAAGGTTCTCACCGTGACAGTGGCCAGCAGACCCTCTGGGACATAAGCTACCACAATGGCCATGAAGAAGACCATGGCCCTGAGGAAGGGATATCCGATCACAATGGCAACAACAAAGAAGGTGGCTCCAAAAAAGATGGCAAGTCCAGCAATGATGTCCACAAAGTGCTCAATCTCAATGGCGATGGGAGTCTTCTCGTTCCCTACTCCTGAGGCCAAGCTGGCAATGCGTCCAATGATTGTACGATCTCCTGTGTTAATGATTACTCCGGTTGCAGTACCTATAACATAAACAAAAATAACTTTATTATCGTCTTGTCCTGAAGTGTGATATCATGGACAACCCAAAATTGCCCATTTGCCGGTTCTAGCTAATATATATTTATATATAACACAGCGAATGGGGACAGGACAACGGAATAAGAGCCAATAATAATGAAAGCAATGGTGTTGTCCCCCAGATTATCCATCATATCGATTATGGGTTCAGAAGTAGACATTAAGAAATCTAAAAATTCGATATTAGTGGGAAAATCCAAACAATTGCCTTTATGCACACGGAGTCAAATGTGGCTTCCATATTATGTCACAAATGGAATATGAATAAAGTGGTGTTGAAGCACACAGATGGGTGGCTGGAGCCATGTTGATTCTCAATGGTTTTTGAGTCTTCCTGAGCTTACCTTCCAGACACATTGTGGAGAAGAAGGCTATGTTCCTGGTTTCCAGTGGGCTCTCGTGGGTATATTCTGGGGAACGTGTTTGAGCCTCAGACTCCCCTGTCAGAGATGAGTTGTCCACCTAATGGAAGGTAAATTGAATTATAAAAATGTACTTGGAATTTACCTTATTCTACTACCTGTTATCTCCAAGAATCCTACAGACACAACACTGATGGATAAGTAAATCATGAAAAGAGGGTTCTGGGATTTTACCAAACTAATTCAATATTTGAAGACCATCACCAAGTCATTAAGATTCAATTACTCCTTTGGTACTGGTTTAATCTTGTAGAGTATGTGATTAATGGGAAGGGTAACGGATTTATCTGTCCTCATTGCCTAATCCATCGTGTGGTACCAATAATATGCAAAATGACAGATTTTGTGCCACCATTACATGGTTCATAGTTATAAAGACAATCATGAGAGGACATCTATGTATCCGGAATCCATGATCTGAAGACCATGTGGCACATTAAGTTGACCTATATCCTTATCGGACCTTCTCTGTGCTGTACAAAATGGATTAATGTCTGGATAATAATGTCATATTTGGATCATTTGGTTATGGATGATGTCATATGTGGATCATGCCTCATTAAATCTGGATCATGTGACACTATGTCTAGATCATGGAACAATCTGAGACGTCTCATTACTTTGCATCCTTGTGAAGTTATTATCCTGATATCAGCCGGCACACGATCTCCTCCTTTAATCTCCACCAAGTCTCCCACCACAAGTTGGATGGCATTGATTTGAGTCTTTTCTCCATCTCGCACCACGGTGGCTTGCTAGGAACATAAGAACATACATTGTAAATTACATTTCAAGAACAAGAACATTTAATGGTTAAATATTTCAGCAGGTTAGATGGACATATTATGTATGTGCAGCGCTGGACAGGCCCGTCACTGTCTGTACAATGTCCCGTAGAAACCTGTTTATCTGTAGGAAATGAAACTAAACCACTCAACATCTGCACAATGTTTCTGTAATAACACAGCTAACTGATTTTAGTTTTAGTTTCAAACCTCCCGCCTTCCCTGGCAGGGCCGGATTTACATCTCTGGCGCCCCTAGGCCTCTTGTGACTCTCTAGTTCCAGGCATTCACCCCCTAGTGGTGAGACTGCGGTAATTCCTTTTTTATGCCAAAGGAACATTTTGTGCAAAATGAGGCGCCGTCTTCACAGGGAGTCTCCCCTAGGCAGCTGCCTAGTTGGACTAATGAGAAATGTGTCCATGGTCATGGCTCTCACTCCAGTTACCTCTCTTATTAAAGGTCCCAGCATTTCATCTTAGTGTATACTCTGCGTAGTCTTCTTATTCTCGAATATTTCAAATCCCCCCCCCCCGGGCTCCGCCCCCTGCAGTAATTCTCTGTACAACTAACGCCATTCATTTACAGATAAGCAGCTAAAATAAAAATGTCTGTTTTTGCTTCCATCAGATCTTCTTAAAGAACAAGAGGGACTGTTCCAAGAGGGTCTATAAATACTGCTGCCATTTATTTGTAATTTATATGTCTTTTGGGTCTGGATTATAAGATCTCTAATAGTTGTTGATTGCATTAAATATAGTAATGGAAATGTTTACAAATCTCCTTTTGATCCGTCCAGAGTTGGGGCCTCCCACTGTCCAACATATGTGAGGGTGCACCGGCTGAGGTCATGATTGTGTTCCAAATGTAGTTCGTACAGGATTAAAAGTACATTTTTAACCCTTGCATTACTTTGTCATTGAAATACCTGAGGTACAAGGTTCTTGAAGCTGGCAATGATGTTGGTGCTCTTGAATTCCTGGTAATAACCAAAGCAGCCGGTGACAACCACCACAGTAATAAGGGTGATGGCCAGATAAAGCTGGAAGAGACATGGAGTGACATTTAGATTTATAAAAGAAAATGTAGGCTTCAAAACAATGTGGCTTCATAATGAAACAGCATTATTAAGCAATACACATGCTGGAGATTGTGCCGCGCTTGCTGCATTGATAGGTTTGACGTTATATTAGGATATATATGGTGTGCCCTGGATGATAGGTCTATGGACGGTATATTAGGATATATATGGTGTGGCCTGGATGATAGGTCTATGGACGGTATATTAGGATATATATGGTGTGCGCTGGATGATAGGTCTATGGACGGTATATTAGGATATATATGGTGTGTCCTGGATGATAGGTCTATGGACGGTATATTAGGATATATATGGTGTGCGCTGGATGATAGGTCTATGGACGGTATATTAGGATATATATGGTGTGCCCTGGATGATAGGTCTATGGACTGTATATTAGGATATATAAGGTGTGCCCTGGATGATAGATCTATGGACGGTATATTAGGATATATATGGTGTGCCCTGGATGATAGGTCTATGGACAGTATATTAGGATATATATGGTGTGCCCTGGATGATAGGTCTATGGACGGTATATTAGGATATATATGGTGTGGCCTGGATGATAGGTCTATGGACGGTATATTAGGATATATATGGTGTGCGCTGGATGATAGGTCTATGGACGGTATATTAGGATATATATGGTGTGGCCTGGATGATAGGTCTATGGACGGTATATTAGGATATATATGGTGTGCGCTGGATGATAGGTCTATGGACGGTATATTAGGATATATATGGTGTGCCCTGGATGATAGGTCTATGGACTGTATATTAGGATATATAAGGTGTGCCCTGGATGATAGATCTATGGACGGTATATTAGGATATATATGGTGTGCCCTGGATGATAGGTCTATGGACAGTATATTAGGATATATATGGTGTGCCCTGGATGATAGGTCTATGGACGGTATATTAGGATATATATGGTGTGGCCTGGATGATAGGTCTATGGACGGTATATTAGGATATATATGGTGTGCGCTGGATGATAGGTCTATGGACGGTATATTAGGATATATATGGTGTGCCCTGGATGATAGGTCTATGGACTGTATATTAGGATATATAAGGTGTGCCCTGGATGATAGATCTATGGACGGTATATTAGGATATATACAGTGTGCCCTGGATGATAGGTCTATGGACGGTATATTAGGATATATATGGTGTGCCCTGGATGATAGGTCTATGGACGGTATATTAAGATATATATGATGTGCGCTGGATGATAGGTCTATGGATGGTATATTAGGATATATATGGTGTGCCCTGGATGAAAGGTCTATGGACGGTATATTAGGATATATACGGTGTGCCCTGGATGACAGGTCTATGGACGGTATATTAGGATATATATGGTGTGCCCTGGATGATAGGTCTATGGACGGTATATTAAGATATATATGATGTGCCCTGGATGACAGGTCTATGGACGGTATATTAGGATATATATGATGTGCGCTGGATGATAGGTCTATGGACGGTATATTAGGATATATACAGTGTGCCCTGGATGATAGGTCTATGGACGGTATATTAGGATATATATGATGTGCCCTGGATGATAGGTCTATGGGCGGTATATTAGGATATATATGATGTGCCCTGGATGATAGGTCTATGGACGGTATATTAGGATATATACAGTGTGCCCTGGATGATAGGTCTATGGACGGTATATTAGGATATATATGGTGTGCCCTGGATGATAGGTCTATGGACGGTATATTAAGATATATATGATGTGCGCTGGATGATAGGTCTATGGATGGTATATTAGGATATATATGGTGTGCCCTGGATGACAGGTCTATGGACGGTATATTAGGATATATACGGTGTGCCCTGGATGACAGGTCTATGGACGGTATATTAGGATATATATGATGTGCGCTGGATGATAAGTCTATGGATGGTATATTAGGATATATATGATGTGCCCTGGATGACAGGTCTATGGACGGTATATTAGGATATATATGATGTGCGCTGGATGATAGGTCTATGGACGGTATATTAGGATATATATGGTGTGCGCTGGATGATAGGTCTATGGGCGGTATATTAGGATATATATGATGTGCCCTGGATGATAGGTCTATGGACGGTATATAAGGATATATATGGTGTGCCCTGGATGATAGGTCTATGGATGGTATGTTAGGATATATATGGTGTGCCCTGGATGATAGGTCTATGGACGGTATATTAGGATATATATGGTGTGCCCTGGATGATAGGTCTATGGATGGTATATTAGGATATATATGGTGTGCCCTGGATGATAGGTCTATGGACGGTATATTAGGATATATATGGTGTGCGCTGGATGATAGGTCTATGGACGGTATATTAGGATATATATGATGTGCCCTGGATGATAGGTCTATGGACGGTATATTAGGATATATATGGTGTGCCCTGGATGATAGGTCTATGGATGGTATATTATGATATATATGGTGTGCCTTGGATGACAGGTCTATGGATGGTATATTAGGATATATATGGTGTGCCCTGGATGATAGGTCTATGGACAGTATATTAGGATATATATGGTGTGCCCTGGATGATAGGTCTATGGACAGTATATTAGGATATATATGGTGTGCCCTGGATGATAGGTCTATGGACGGTATATTAGGATATATATGATGTGCAGTGGATGATAGGTCTATGGACGGTATATTAGGATATATATGGTGTGCCCTGGATGATAGGTCTATGGACGGTATATTTGGATATATATGATGTGCCCTGGATGATAGGTCTATGGATGGTATATTAGGATATATATGGTGTGCCCTGGATGATAGGTCTATGGACAGTATATTAGGATATATATGGTGTGCCCTGGATGATCGGTCTATGGACAGTATATTAGGATATATATGGTGTGCCCTGGATGATAGGTCTATGGACGGTATGTTAGGATATATACGGTGTGCCCTGGATGATAGGTCTATGGATGGTATATTAGGATATATACGGTGTGCCCTGGATGATAGGTCTATGGACGGTATATTAGGATATATATGATGTGCGGTGGATGATAGGTCTATGGATGGTATATTAGGATATATACGGTGTGCCCTGGATGATAGGTCTATGGACGGTATATTAGGATATATATGATGTGCAGTGGATGATAGGTCTATGGATGGTATATTAGGATATATATGGTGTGCCCTGGATGATAGGTCTATGGACAGTATATTAGGATATATATGGTGTGCCCTGGATGATAGGTCTATGGACGGTATATTAGGATATATATGATGTGCGGTGGATGATAGGTCTATGGACGGTATGTTAGGATATATATGCTGTGCCCTGGATGATAGGTCTATGGATGGTATATTAGGATATTATATGATGTTCCCTGGATGATAGGTCTATGGACGGTATATTAGGATATATATGGTGTGCCCTGGATGATAGGTTTATGGACGGTATATTAGGATATATATGGTGTGCCCTGGATGATAGGTCTATGGATGGTATGTTAGGATATATATGCTGTGCCCTGGATGATAGGTCTATGGATGGTATTATAGGATATTATATGATGTTCCCTGGATGATAGGTCTATGGACGGTATATTAGGATATATATGCTGTGCCCTGGATGATAGGTCTATGGATGGTATATTAGGATATATATGGTGTGCCCTGGATGATAGGTTTATGGACGGTATATTAGGATATATATGATGTGCGCTGGATGATAGGTATATGGACAGTATATTAGGATATATATGATGTGCGTTGGATGATAGGTATATGGACAGTATATTAGGATATATATGGTGTGCCCTGGATGATAGGTCTATGGACGGTATATTAGGATATATATGGTGTGCCCTGGATGATAGGTCTATGGACGGTATATTAGGATATATACGGTGTGCCCTGGATGATAGGTCTATGGACGGTATATTAGGATATATATGATGTGCGCTGGATGATAGGTCTATGGATGGTATATTAGGATATATACGGTGTGCCATGGATGATAGATGTAAGGACGGTATATTAGGATATAAACGGTTTGCCCTGGATGATAGGTCTATGGATGGTATATTAGGATATATACGGTGTGCCATGGATGATAGATGTAAGGACGGTATATTAGGATATATATGGTGTGCCCTGGATGATAGGTCTATGGATGTTATATTAGGATATATACGGTGTGCCATGGATGATAGATGTAAGGACGGTATATTAGGATATATATGATGTGCCCTGGATGATAGGTCTATGGACGGTATATTAGGATATATACGGTGTGCCCTGGATGATAGGTCTATAGACGGTATATTAGGATATATATGATGTGCCCTGGATGATCGGTCTATGGACGGTATATTAGGATATATATGATGTGCAGTGGATGATAGGTCTATGGATGGTATATTAGGATATATATGGTGTGCCCTGGATGATAGGTCTATGGACAGTATATTAGGATATATATGGTGTGCCCTGGATGATAGGTCTATGGACGGTATATTAGGATATATATGATGTGCGGTGGATGATAGGTCTATGGACGGTATGTTAGGATATATATGCTGTGCCCTGGATGATAGGTCTATGGATGGTATATTAGGATATTATATGATGTTCCCTGGATGATAGGTCTATGGACGGTATATTAGGATATATATGGTGTGCCCTGGATGATAGGTTTATGGACGGTATATTAGGATATATATGGTGTGCCCTGGATGATAGGTCTATGGATGGTATGTTAGGATATATATGCTGTGCCCTGGATGATAGGTCTATGGATGGTATTATAGGATATTATATGATGTTCCCTGGATGATAGGTCTATGGACGGTATATTAGGATATATATGCTGTGCCCTGGATGATAGGTCTATGGATGGTATATTAGGATATATATGGTGTGCCCTGGATGATAGGTTTATGGACGGTATATTAGGATATATATGATGTGCGCTGGATGATAGGTATATGGACAGTATATTAGGATATATATGATGTGCGCTGGATGATAGGTATATGGACAGTATATTAGGATATATATGGTGTGCCCTGGATGATAGGTCTATGGACGGTATATTAGGATATATATGGTGTGCCCTGGATGATAGGTCTATGGACGGTATATTAGGATATATACGGTGTGCCCTGGATGATAGGTCTATGGACGGTATATTAGGATATATATGATGTGCGCTGGATGATAGGTCTATGGATGGTATATTAGGATATATACTGTGTGCCATGGATGATAGATGTAAGGACGGTATATTAGGATATATACGGTTTGCCCTGGATGATAGGTCTATGGATGGTATATTAGGATATATACGGTGTGCCATGGATGATAGATGTTAGGACGGTATATTAGGATATATATGGTGTGCCCTGGATGATAGGTCTATGGACGGTATATTAGGATATATACGGTGTGCCCTGGATGATAGGTCTATGGATGGTATATTAGGATATATACGGTGTGCCATGGATGATAGATGTAAGGACGGTATATTAGGATATATATGATGTGCCCTGGATGATAGGTCTATGGACGGTATATTAGGATATATACGGTGTGCCCTGGATGATAGGTCTATAGACGGTATATTAGGATATATATGATGTGCCCTGGATGATCGGTCTATGGACGGTATATTAGGATATATATGATGTGCCCTGGATGATCGGTCTATGGACGGTATATTAGGATATATATGGTGTGCCCTGGATGATCGGTCTATGGACGGTATATTAGGATATATATGGTGTGCCCTGGATGATCGGTCTATGGACGGTATATTAGGATATATATGGTGTGCCCTGGATGATCGGTCTATGGACGGTATATTAGGATATATACGGTTTGCCCTGGATGATAGGTCTATGGACGGTATATTAGGATATATATGGTGTGCCCTGGATGATAGGTCTATGGACGGTATATTAGGATATATATGGTGTGCCCTGGATGATCGGTCTATGGACGGTATATTAGGATATATACGGTTTGCCCTGGATGATAGGTCTATGGACGGTATATTAGGATATATATGATGTGCCCTGGATGATAGGTCTATGGACGGTATATTAGGATATTTATGGTGTGCCCTGGATGATAGGTCTATAGACGGTATATTAGGATATATATGATGTGCCCTGGATGATAGGTCTATGGACGGTATATTAGGATATATATGGTGTGCCCTGGATGATAGGTCTATGGACGGTATATTAGGATATATATGGTGTGCCCTGGATGATCGGTCTATGGACGGTATATTAGGATATATACGGTTTGCCCTGGATGATAGGTCTATGGACGGTATATTAGGATATATATGATGTGCCCTGGATGATCGGTCTATGGACGGTATATTAGGATATATATGGTGTGCCCTGGATGATAGGTCTATGGACGGTATATTAGGATATATATGATGTGCGGTGGATGATAGGTCTATGGGCGGTATATTAGGATATATATGGTGTGCCCTGGATGATAGGTCTATAGACGGTATATTAGGATATATATGATGTGCCCTGGATGATAGGTCTATGGACGGTATATTAGGATATATATGATGTGCCCTGGATGATAGGTCTATGGACGGTATATTAGGATATATATGATGTGCGGTGGATGATAGGTCTATGGGCGGTATATTAGGATATATATGGTGTGCCCTGGATGATAGGTCTATAGACGGTATATTAGGATATATATGGTGTGCCCTGGATGATCGGTCTATAGACGGTATATTAGGATATATACGGTGTGCCCTGGATGATAGGTCTATGGACGGTATATTAGGATATATATGATGTGCCCTGGATGATAGGTCTATAGACGGTATATTAGGATATATATGATGTGCCCTGGATGATAGGTCTATGGACGGTATATTAGGATATATATGATGTGCGGTGGATGATAGGTCTATGGACGGTATATTAGGATATATATGATGTGCCCTGGATGATAGGTCTATGGACGGTATATTAGTATATATATGATGTGCGGTGGATGATAGGTCTATGGACGGTATATTAGGATATATACAGTGTGCCCTGGATGATAGGTCTATGGACGGTATATTAGGATATATATGATGTGCCCTGGATGATAGGTCTATGGACGGTATATTAGGATATATATGATGTGTGGTGGATGATCGGTCTATAGACGGTATATTAGGATATATACGGTGTGCCCTGGATGATAGGTCTATGGACGGTATATTAGGATATATATGATGTGCCCTGGATGATAGGTCTATGGACGGTATATTAGGATATATATGATGTGCCCTGGATGATAGGTCTATGTACGGTATATTAGGATATATATGGTGTGCCCTGGATGATAGGTCTATGGACGGTATATTAGGATATATATGATGTGCCCTGGATGATAGGTCTATGGACGGTATATTAGGATATATATGATGTGCCCTGGATGATCGGTCTATGGACGGTATATATGTATATATATGGTGTGCCCTGGATGATAGGTCTATAGACGGTATATTAGGATATATATGGTGTGGCCTGGATGATAGGTCTATGGACGGTACATTAGGATATATATGATGTGCCCTGGATGATAGGTCTATGGACGGTATATTAGGATATATAAGATGTGCCCTGGATGATAGGTCTATGGATGGTATATTAGGATATATACGGTGTGCCATGGATGATAGATGTAAGGACGGTATATTAGGATATATATGATGTGCCCTGGATGATAGGTCTATGGACGGTATATTAGGATATATATGATGTGCCCTGGATGATAGGTCTATGGACGGTATATTAGGATATATATGGTGTGCCCTGGATGATAGGTCTATGGACGGTACATTAGGATATATATGGTGTGCCCTGGATGATAGGTCTATGGACGGTATATTAGGATATATATGATGTGCCCTGGATGATAGGTCTATAGACGGTATATTTGGATATATATGGTGTGCCCTGGATGATAGGTCTATAGACGGTATATTTGGATATATATGGTGTGCCCTGGATGATAGGTCTATGGATGGTATATTAGGATATATATGATGTGCCCTGGATGATAGGTCTATGGACGGTATATTAGGATATATATGGTGTGCCCTGGATGATAGGTCTATAGACGGTATATTAGTATATATATGATGTGCCCTGGATGATAGGTCTATAGACGGTATATTAGGATATATATGATGTGCCCTGGATGATAGGTCTATAGACGGTATATTAGGATATATATGGTGTGCCCTGGATGATAGGTCTATGGACAGTATATTAGGATATATATGATAGATCCTCGCTCAGTCCATACTCACATTGTCCGCACTGGTCAGGTCCCCCTGGGAGCACTGGATTCCAAACGCAATGAGGCAGATAACAGCCGCCACCCACATCAGGCACTGCAGACCCCCCGCCAGCTGTCGGGCGAACTTCACATATTCAGGGGTGCCTTTGGGGGGCTTCAGTTCATTGGGACCGTCCCTGAGCAGCACCTCCTCAGCATAACTTGTCTTGAGACCCTGCGCAGAGGGCGGAGCCATGTTATAGCACATATTTATTTATGGATTGATTTATCAGAGATAGATAGGATGTATCAGTAGAGCAGACATAGACAGGCCTGGATTTAAGGCTATCCTGGACCAAGGTGACTTATTACTACATTTAGTTAGAGCCGTAGTTCTAGTATCACAGCCAGCAATAGACATACAGCTTAGTACATCTGGGCCAGACTGGCTGATGGAAGGTCCTTATACACTAAAGTAAGGAGGGATGGGATCTATTATTATTGTATACCCAAAGAGACCACGCGTTATATATAGTGTTATTACATATAGAGTATTTATATATAGTGTAATTATATATAGTGTTATTACATATAGAGTATTTATATATAGTGTAATTATATATAGTGTTATTACATATAGAGTATTTATATATAGTGTAATTATATATAGTGTTATTACATATAGAGTATTTATATATAGTGTAATTATATATAGTGTTATTACATATAGAGTATTTATATATAGTGTATTTATATATAGTGTTATTACATATAGAGTATTTATATATAGTGTATTTATATATAGTGTTATTACATATAGAGTATTTATATATATATATAGAGTATTTATATATAGTGTTATTACATATAGTGTTATTACATATAGAGTATTTATATATAGAGTATTTATATATAGTGTATTTATATATAGTGTTATTACATATAGAGTATTTATATATAGAGTATTTATATATAGTGTATTTATATATAGTGTTATTACATATAGAGTATTTACATATAGTGTATTTATATATAGAGTATTTATATATAGTGTAATTATATATAGTGTTATTACATATAGAGTATTTATATATAGAGTATTTATATATAGTGTATTTACATATAGAGTATTTATATATAGAGTATTTATATATAGAGTATTTATATATAGTGTAATTATATATAGTGTTATTACATATAGAGTATTTATATATAGAGTATTTATATATAGAGTATTTATATATAGTGTAATTATATATAGTGTTATTACATATAGAGTATTTATATATAGAGTATTTACATATAGTGTATTTACATATAGTGTATTTATATATAGAGTATTTATATATAGTGTAATTATATATAGTGTTATTACATATAGTGTATTTATATATAGAGTATTTATATATAGTGTAATTATATATAGTGTTATTACATATAGAGTATTTATATATAGTGTATTTACATATAGTGTATTTATATATAGAGTATTTATATATAGTGTAATTATATATAGTGTTATTACATATAGAGTATTTATATATAGTGTATTTACATATAGAGTATTTATATATAGTGTATTTACATATAGTGTTATTACATATAGAGTATTTATATATAGTGTTATTACATATAGAGTATTTATATATAGAGTATTTATATATAGTGTATTTACATATAGAGTATTTATATATAGTGTATTTACATATAGTGTATTTATATATAGAGTATTTATATATAGTGTAATTATATATAGTGTTATTACATATAGAGTATTTATATATAGTGTTATTACATATAGAGTATTTATATATAGTGTTATTACATATAGTGTAATTATATATAGTGTTATTACATATAGTGTATTTATATATAGTGTTATTACATATAGAGTATTTATATATAGAGTATTTATATATAGTGTATTTATATATAGTGTATTTATATATAGAGTATTTATATATAGAGTATTTATATATAGTGTAATTATATATAGTGTTATTACATATAGAGTATTTATATATAGTGTATTTACATATAGTGTTATTACATATAGAGTATTTATATATAGTGTAATTATATATAGTGTTATTACATATAGAGTATTTACATATATGAAGTCTACACACCCCTGTTAAAATGTCAGGTTTCTGTGCTGTAAAAAAATGACACAAAGATAAATCATTTCAGAACTTTTTCCACCTTTAATGTGACCTATAAACTGTACAACTCAATTGAAAAACAAACTGAAATCTTTTAGGTGGAAGGAAGAAAAAAAAAAGAGAAAAATAATGTGGTTGCATAAGTCTGCACACCCTCTTATAACTGGGGATGTAGCTGTGTTCAGAATTAAGCAATCACATTCCAAATCATGTTAAATAGGAGTCAGCATACACCTGCCATCATTTAAAGTGCCTCTGATTAACCACAAATAAAGTTCAGCTGCTCTAGTTGGTCTTTCCTGACATTTTCTTAGTCGCATCCCACAGCAAAAGCCATGGTCCACAGAGAGCTTCCAAAGCATCAGAGGGATCTCATTGTTAAAAGGTATCAGTCAGGAGAAGGGCACAAAAGAATTTCCAAGGCATTAGATATACCATGGAACACAGTGAAGACAGTCATCATCAAGTGGAGAAAATATGGCACAACAGTGACATTACCAAGAACTGGAGCTCCCTCCAAAATTGATGAAAAGACGAGAAGAAAACTGGTCTGGGAGGCTACCAAGAGGCCTACAGCAACATTAAAGGAGCTGCAGGAATATCTGGCAAGTACTGGCTGTGTGGTACGAGTGACAACAATCTCCCGTATTCTTCATATGTCTGGGCTATGGGGTAGAGTGGCAAGACGAAAGCCTTTTCTTACGAAGAAAAACATCCAAGCCAGGCTACATTTTGCAAAAACACATCTGAAGTCTCCCAAAAGCATGTGGGAAAAGGTGTTATGGTCTGATGAAACCAAGGTTGAACTTTTTGGCCATAATTCCAAAAGATATGTTTGGTGCAAAAACAACACTGCACATCACCAAAAAAACACCATACCCACAGGGAAGCATGGTGGTGGCAGCATCATGCTTTGGGGCTGGAACTGGGGCCTTCGTTAAGATAGAGGGAATTATGAACAGTTCCAAATACCAGTCAATATTGGCACAAAACCTTCAGGCTTCTGCTAGAAAGCTGAACATGAAGAGGAACTTCATCTTTCAGCATGACAACGACCCAAAGCATACATCCAAATCAACAAAGGAATGGCTTCACCAGAAGAAGATTCAAGTTTTGGAATGGCCCAGCCAGAGTCCAGACCTGAATCCGATTGTGATCTGAAGAGGGCTGTGCCCAGGAGATGCCCTCGCAATCTGACAGAGCAAAGAAGAGTGGGCAAATCTTGCCAAGTCACAATGTGCCATGCTGATAGACTCATACCCAAAAAGACTGATCACAAGGGGCTTCAACAAAGTATTAGTTTAGGGGTGTGCAGACTTATGCAACCAGATTATTTTAGTTTTATATTTTTTCTTCCCTCTACCTAAAAGATTTCAGTTTGTTTTTCAATTGAGTTGTACAGTTTATAGGTCACATTGGCTATTTATATATATATATATAGTGTTTATTGTTTTTACATATAGTGTAATTACATATAATATAATTATATACATGTTGGGACTCACTTTGGTGACACTTGTTTGATACTTTAGTTCCAGCTCCTCTATAGCCAACTCGTGGTCGTTCTGAAAGAAACAAAAACAGGTTCAAATAATATACACATATACTACAGAACAGACACACTCCCGGCACATCTACATATACACATATACTACAGAACAGACACACTCCCGGCACATCTACATATACACATATACTACAGAACAGACACGCTCCCGGCACATCTACATATACACATATACTACAGAACAGACACACTCCCGGCACATCTACATATACACATATACTACAGAACAGACACGCTCCCGGCACATCTACATATACACATATACTACAGAACAGACACGCTCCCGGCACATCTACATATACACATATACTACAGAACAGACACGCTCCCGGCACATCTACATATACACATATACTACAGAACAGACACGCTCCCGGCACATCTACATATACACATATACTACAGAACAGACACGCTCCCGGCACATCTACATATACACATATACTACAGAACAGACACGCTCCCGGCACATCTACATATACACATATACTACAGAACAGACACGCTCCCGGCACATCTACATATACACATATACTACAGAACAGACACACTCCCGGCACATCTACATATACACATATACTACAGAACAGACACACTCCCGGCACATCTACATATACACATATACTACAGAACAGACACACTCCCGGCACATATACACATATACTACAGAACAGACACGCTCCCGGCACATCTACATATACACATATACTACAGAACAGACACACTCCCGGCACATCTACATATACACATATACTACAGAACAGACACGCTCCCGGCACATCTACATATACACATATACTACAGAACAGACACGCTCCCGGCACATCTACATATACACATATACTACAGAACAGACACACTCCCGGCACATCTACATATACACATATACTACAGAACAGACACGCTCCCGGCACATCTACATATACACATATACTACAGAACAGACACGCTCCCGGCACATCTACATATACACATATACTACAGAACAGACACGCTCCCGGCACATCTACATATACACATATACTACAGAACAGACACGCTCCCGGCACATCTACATATACACATATACTACAGAACAGACACGCTCCCGGCACATCTACATATACACATATACTACAGAACAGACACGCTCCCGGCACATCTACATATACACATATACTACAGAACAGACACGCTCCCGGCACATCTACATATACACATATACTACAGAACAGACACGCTCCCGGCACATCTACATATACACATATACTACAGAACAGACACGCTCCCGGCACATCTACATATACACATATACTACAGAACAGACACGCTCCCGGCACATCTACATATACACATATACTACAGAACAGACACGCTCCCGGCACATCTACATATACACATATACTACAGAACAGACACGCTCCCGGCACATCTACTTATACACATATACTACAGAACAGACACGCTCCCGGCACATCTACATATACACATATACTACAGAACAGACACACTCCCGGCACATCTACATATACACATATACTACAGAACAGACACACTCCCGGCACATCTACATATACACATATACTACAGAACAGACACACTCCCGGCACATATACACATATACTACAGAACAGACACTCTCCCGGCACATCTACATATACACATATACTACAGAACAAACACACTCCCGGCACATCTACATATACACATATACTACAGAACAGACACACTCCCGGCACATATACACATATACTACAGAACAGACACGCTCCCGGCACATCTACATATACACATATACTACAGAACAGACACGCTCCCGGCACATCTACATATACACATATACTACAGAACAGACACGCTCCCGGCACATCTACATATACACATATACTACAGAACAGACACGCTCCCGGCACATCTACATATACACATATACTACAGAACAGACACGCTCCCGGCACATCTACATATACACATATACTACAGAACAGACACACTCCCGGCACATCTACATATACACATATACTACAGAACAGACACACTCCCGGCACATCTACATATACACATATACTACAGAACAGACACGCTCCCGGCACATCTACATATACACATATACTACAGAACAGACACGCTCCCGGCACATCTACATATACACATATACTACAGAACAGACACACTCCCGGCACATCTACATATACACATATACTACAGAACAGACACACTCCCGGCACAGATACACATATACTACAGAACAGACACGCTCCCGGCACATCTACATATACACATATACTACAGAACAGACACACTCCCGGCACATCTACATATACACATATACTACAGTACAGACACACTCCCGGCACATCTACATATACACATATACTACAGAACAGACACACTCCCG
Source organism: Discoglossus pictus (assembly GCA_027410445.1). Lineage (NCBI taxonomy): Eukaryota > Metazoa > Chordata > Amphibia > Anura > Alytidae > Discoglossus > Discoglossus pictus. The sequence goes on from JAPZIH010000756.1 coordinate 110,245, forward strand.
GCACATCTACATATACACATATACTACAGAACAGACACGCTCCCGGCACATCTACATATACACATATACTACAGAACAGACACACTCCCGGCACATCTACATATACACATATACTACAGAACAGACACGCTCCCGGCACATCTACATATACACATATACTACAGAACAGACACGCTCCCGGCACATCTACATATACACATATACTACAGAACAGACACGCTCCCGGCACATCTACATATACTACAGAACAGACACACTCCCGGCAATCCTCTCCCAGGGTCTCACAATGTCCATCTCTTTCTTCATGCTCTCCAGCTTCTCCTTCTTCTTTTCCCCTTTGCTCTTCTTCTTAATCTTGACGTCCATGTCGCCATTGTCTTCTCTCTCCATCTCCACCGAGTACATGTCATAATTTTCCTACAGAGGTTAATAAGATGAAGGGACATTATAAAACAAGCCACTGCTCAGACAATAGATATACAATACCTACAATGTGTTTTATAAACTGCAGTGGGCAGACCCATACAGGGACTATTTGTATATTTTTGGGCAGAATAAACAGCTTATAAGCATTTCTTAATAAAATAAAGTACGTGTCAGTAGGAAGATACACAGGATATTATGTACCTAGTACCACCCAGGGACCCGCCATATCCCAGATGTCCAGGGATATTATATACAGAGTAGCCTGCCATGGGAGCCGGCACCACCACTGGCACCATAAACAGCATAAGATGCTGACTGAGGAGGTCAGAAACATAAGACGTGTATATAAGGAGCGGAAGGCCCTGCTGTTGAGAGTTTATTGAGAGGTGGTAATGGCTGCCAGTGTTGGCCAATCACCCTTTCGGGGCCATGGGATGAAGGTATGGGCGGCCAACCCTCAGTCATCTATCATGTGACCAATGCCTTATCCAATCAGATAGAACTCAGCCCTACATTGCTGGTCACCCTGAGTCCAGTGTTTATCCTGGCCTCTTGGTCACATGACACCTTGTGCGGTTTGTTTGTCTACAGATTTTATCCAAGGTCACCAGATTGTCCTCAAATACTGGCCACGTGTCTTAAAGACACCTTCAGTAAAAACAAATAAAGCATGTGGGACGGACCCCTCCTCCCAACCGCTCTCAATACCAGAAGTAGGCAAGTTCTGTCCTGGAGAACCATACACATGCCAGGATTTGAGGATATCCCTGCTACTATTGCTTCTTTATTATTATTATCTTTTATATGTAACGTGCCAATATATTCCGTAGCGCTATACAAGGGTTAAATACAACAAAAAATAAGATATTAAACATGGCAAAAGATTGAGGGCCTGATTGATTCATCTGTGGACAGAAAGGAAATCCTCAAATCCAGGTCTGTGTGTGCCAACTGATTATATATAGGGAGGGGTTTTATATAAGGGCAGTTTGGATTATCTACTGACAAAGCATTCAAAGTGTGAGCTCCACCCCCAAGGCACCTATGTAGGCAGTGTGTCCTAGCCAATGAGCTGTGCAGAGGGGTGTCCTAGCCAATCAGCTGTTGTATCTGCCTCTGATTGGCCACAACTAATTATGCTAATTTAGCTTGGATTTGCGGGGATGTTCCTTCTCAAAATCAATGAAGATATTTTGCAACCTTTATGGTACATTTATTAATGTTTATTTTTGGACGTTTGCATAAACTTCTAATTCTCCTCTACCGGATGCTCCATAATCCAGGAAACTTCCAGAGACCTTTTAAACAAAGAAAGAATGGGTCTCCTTGGTGGGCAGCTCCATATATCACTAATGCCAGCAGACTTAAGACACCTTTTTTAACTGTACATCTTGGCAGTGGCGGAGTTAGTAAATGAAGGGTCCTCCTGACGGGGCCCATGTGCAAGGGCCCCCAACCCACTATATACCCCAACAATCATTAACCTTATGGTGAGCAAAAGAGCAATAGAAGCCTCCACCGTATAATAGTAGTATAGTAAATAAATACTGTTTTTACACATTCAAATGGGAACTTGGGAAAAAAAGGGAAATTTCAAAAACATCCAGGAAAGAAAAGCATTTGAAATAAAGATGATCACATTCTTCAACACTAAAAATACAGGACTTAATATGGACCTGGGTTTTCTAACACATTATCACAATTTCTTGTGATTTTTTTTACAATACCAGGCTTGGCACTCTTAGTGAGGATATCACTATGGACTACAGTGCTCTGCTTTCTCCTGTATATATTGATGTATATGTGTATATAGTATGTGTATTTCCTACACTATGTTGTGTTGAATCCCCCTATATGTCTTTACCTGATGATGTCAGATGTTGTCTCCACTCTCTCTGCATCACACTGAGGGTCCCATCTCATGTCAGTATTGGCTCAGACTTGATAAAGAGAGGTTGAACCCATGAGTGTAGGAACAGGGGGGATAAGGGGGACAACCCCCCCCCCCCCCCCAGATTTCTCATTGTTTATGTGTTCATATAGAAGCTGTTACGTGTTCTGAATATCAGTGAGCTATACCCCCCCCCAGAAATATGTGGGTTCCTACACCCCTTACAGATCACCCACCCTCTCCCTGCACCCCCTCATAGATCATCACCCCTTACAGATGACCCACCCTCCCGCTGCACCCCCTCATAAATCAATACCCCTTACATATCACCCACCCTCCCCCTGCACCCCACATAGATCATCACCCCTTACAGATGACCCACCCTCCCCTGCACCCCCTCATAGATCATCACCCCTTACAGATGACCCACCCTCCCCCTGCACCCCCTCATAGTTCATCACCCCTTACACATCACCCACCCTCCCCCTGCACCCCCTCATAGATCATCACCCCTTACAGATGACCCACCCTCCCCCTGCACCCCCTCATAGGTCATCACCCCTTAAAGATGACCCACCCTCTCCCTGCACCCCCTCATAGATCATCACCCCTTACAGATGACCCACCCTCCCCCTGCACCCCCTCATGGATCATCACCCCTTAAAGATGACCCACCCTCTCCCTGCACCCCCTCATAGATCATCACCCCTTACAGATGACCCACCCTCCCGCTGCACCCCCTCATAGATCATCACCCCTTACAGATCACCCACCCTCCCCCAGCACCCCCTCAAAGATCATCACCCCTAACAGATGACCCACCCTCCCCCTGCACCCCCTCATAGATCATCACCCCTTACAGATCACCCACCCTCCCTCCCCCTGCACCCCCTCATGGATCATAACCCCTTACATATCACCCACCCTCCCCCTGCACCCCCTCATAGATCATCACCCCTTACAGATCACCCACCCTCCCCCTGCACCCCCTCATAGATCATCACCCCTAACAGATGACCCACCCTCCCCCTGCACCCCCTCATGGATCATCACCCCTTACAGATCACCCACCCTCCCTCCCCCTGCACCCCCTCATAGATCATCACCCCTTACAGATCACCCACCCTCCCCCTGCACCCCCTCATAGATCATCACCCCTAACAGATGACCCACCCTCCCCCTGCACACCCTCATAGATCATCACCCCTTACATATCACCCTCCCTCCCCTGCACCCCTCATAGATCATCACCCCACATATATAATTCCCCTCCTCACATAACAGTGATTATCAGTCCTAATATGTCTACACCAATATATGAGGATTATATAGAAACATTATATATATATATTACAATTGCTCCTTGGAGTCTTTGGATCCGCCATTACATTTAAGCCGTCTTATTCTTATTATCCCTTCGTCTTATAATAAGACATGTCAGGCACACTTGTGGTTATGACTCCGGGCACTGTGCACAATATATATATTTATACATCATCGTACCATTATTAGAGTCATTATTAGTATAATATGGATATTACTCGGTATATAACACATCCCTGAGGATGATGGAGTGCAGACACCCACCTTCTTCCCCATGGTCCTTCTTCGGTGTCACTGTCCAGGGGTTGTGTGCTGAGCCGGGGACGGTGCCAACAAGTCTTGGCCGGGACTCATGGGTGCCTTTTAAAGCCCATAAATTGCACCCTCCCAGGCCAAGGAGTGCAGCACACCCCCCCTCACTCCAAGCACCTTTACGTCTTTCTCTTGTATCCAATCTCAGAGCTGTGATAAAACAAGGACATAGAGATTACAGAACGTCCTGGTGCCCTTCAATGGCCTCCAGCGTGGGCACGGGCGAGGGGCATGGCGCTGCGCCCACCAGGACAGGGCTGGAAACCCACCATAAGGATAAATTATATGCATTACAAACCTAGCTGTGCATGTAGCAGATTAAGATAGATTTTATTGGCAGATAAGAACCATTTGACCCCTTCCCCTGTCTGCTTAATCAGCCCCAGTTTAATATTATACTTAACCATAAATTTCATAAATAATATTCTACCACTTTTTCTAGAAGTCTGTGTCACTTATGTAGCCATTCAAAGTGACAGTCTTTCAACATACCTGAATTGAGATCTTAGCCAAATCCAAGGTTTCTCCACGCTCAGGTTTCTAATCCTGTTAACGACCAAAAGGCAAAATGTTAGAAAGCAAACGGGCCATTTACACAAAATTGTGTTATAAATAAAGGTGTTATTAATTCATTTATTTATTTATTTTAAACTTTATACATTTTGCAACATTTGCATCAAGTGAAGTTCTTCATAAATCGGACATTTCCGCGGCGTTTAGTTTTTTTATTTATCCATTGTGGCTATAAAATACCCATCATGTTAGAGTGTAAAGAAATACCATACAGTGGGGAAAAAAGTATTTGACCCTCTGCTGATTTTGAGCGTTTGTCCACTGACAGAGAAATGACCCGTCTATACTGGTAATGTCCGGTGTAAAAAACAAGAAAAACGCACGTCAAAAAAGTTATAAATGGATTTGCAGGTCAGTGAGGGAAATAAGTATTTGACCCCTTCGTCTTGGTGGCAAAACCGTTGTTGGCAATCACAGAGGTCGGACGTTTCTTGTAGTCGGCCCCCAGGTTTGCCCACATCTCAGGAGGGATTTTGTCCTCTTTAGATCCTCTCCAAGTCATTAAGGTTTCGAGGCTGATGTTTGGCAACTCGAACCTTCAGCTCCTCCACAGATTTTCTATGGGATTAAGGTCTGGAGAAGGGCTAGGCCACTCCAGGACCTTCATGGGCTTCTTCTTGAGCCACTCCTTTGTTGCCTTGTGTGTTTTGGGTCATTGTCATGCTGGGATATCCATCCACGACCCATTTTCAATGCCCTGGCTGAAGGAAGGAGGTTCTCACCCAAGATTTGACGGTACATGGGCCCGTCCATCGTCCCTTTGATGCGGTGCAGTTGACTTGTCTCCCTTAGCAGAAATAAAAACCCTCAAAGCATAATGTTTCCCCCTCCATGTTTAATGGTGGGGATGGTGGTCTTGGGGTTATAGGCAGCATTCCTCCTCCTCCAAACACGGCGAGTTGAGTTGATGCCAAAGAGCTCCATTTTGGTCTCATCTGACCACAACACTTTCCCCCAGTTCTCCTCTGTATCATTCAGATGTCATTGGCGATCTTCAGACGGGCCGTACATGGGCTTCCTTGAGCAGGGGATCTTGCGGGCGCTGCAGGATTTCAGTCCTTCGCTGCGTGGTGTTACCAATTGTTTTCTTGGTGACTATGGTCCCACCTTGAGATCATTAACAAGATCCTCCCGTATAGTTCTGGGCTGATCCCACACCGTTCTCATGATCATTGAGACTCCCCGAGGTGAGATCTTGCATGGAGCGCCAGACCGAGGGAGACCGGCAGTTATTTTGTGTTTCTTCCATTTATGAATAATCGCACCAACTGTTGTCACCTTCTCACCAAACTGCTTGGCGATGGTCTTGTAGCCCATTCCAGCCTTGTGTAGGTCTACAATCTTGTGCCTGACATCCTTGGACGGCTCTTTGGTCTTGGCCATGGTGGAGAGTTGGGAATCTGATTGATTGCTTCTGTGGACAGGTAACGGGGGGAGATTAGGAGCAGTCCCTTTAAGAGAGTGCTCCTAATCTCAGCTTGTTACCTGTATAAAAGAAACCTGGGAGCCAGAAATCTTGCTGACTGATAGGGGATCAAATACTTATTTCCCTCACTGACCTGCAAATCAATTTATAACTTTTTTGACGCGTTTTTCTTATTTTCTGTTATTCTGTCTCTCACTGTTACACCGGCCATTAAGTTACAGACGGGTCATTTCTGTGTCAGAGGACAAACGTTCAAAATCAGCAGGGGGTCAAATACTCCCTCCCCCCACCCACACTATATAATAATACTTCTGGGCCCCGTCTGCAACTTCTCTGTACAAGGAGGGTGTCTGAATTAAAAAATATGTTATTAAGTAATTATCTGCCCCAATAAATTAAGTATTTCCCTTTACCCCAGAGCGCTTCTAGTAACAGGGGGCCCTACACTGTTGTGGGCCCCAGTGCTTTGCACCTGCTGCACCAGCCATTTTTTTCTACTTCCTGAGGTGAGTGGGGAGGTTAAATGCAGAGAGGAAGTGTCAATGCAAAGCTACTATGTATCAGCACTGATGCAAGCTCATTAGTTTACATGCACATAGACACATACATACACACATACATACACACTCACACATACACATAAATACACACACATACGCACACACACATAAATACACACGCATGCACATACATATACACACACACGCACAAACACACACATATATACACACATACATACACATACACACACACATACATATACACACACACGCACAAACAAACACATATACACTCATACATATACATACATACACTCATACATGTACATACATACACATAGCACTGTACAGGGGATAAGAACAAGGAAGAATACAACTAGAAGATGGAGGGCCCTGTTTTGAGCTTAAAATCTTTGCAGAAAATGCTTTTTCCCAAAGCCCCCCACAAGATTAGAAAATTGATAGAGACAAAATTGCCTCCATGGATGCCCCTATATCCATTGAGGAAATAAAAAAATGACATAAAAGAAACCAAACCACATAAGGCCTGTGGTCCGGATGAGTTTACCAACTATTACAATAAACATTTTGTGGAAACCCTATCAGGTAAACCCATGAGAGCAGAATTCCTAGAAGCTAAAGTGATTGTCATACTTAAAAGAGGGCAAAGACCCATCCCAAAGACCCATCCTAAAGACCCATCCCAAAGAACCATCACAAAGACCCATCCCAAAGACCCATCCCAAAGACCCATCCTAAAGACCCATCCCATAGACCCATCCTAAAGACCCATCCCAAAGAACCATCACAAAGACCCATCCCAAAGACCCATCCCAAAGACCCATCCTAAAGACCCATCCCATAGACCCATCCTAAAGACCCATCCCAAAGATCCATCCCAAAGACCCATCCTAAAGACCCATCGCAAAGACCCATCCCAAAGACCCATCCCAATGCCATAGCTACAAGCCCATATCCTTTAATCAATAACAATATTAAAATATATTCCAAAATTATAGCAAACAGATTATCCCATCTGCTATCCCGGTTAATACACCCGGACCAAGTGGGGTTTATCCAAGGTAGAGAAGCCCCGGACAACACCAGACGAATCTAAGATCTCAAAGATGTCGCGTCAGCAAAAAAGATTCCCATGATGTTGCTCTCACTTGACGTAGAAAAGTCTTTCGATAGGATTGACTGGGCTTACGTGTCCAAGATCCTACGAAAGTTTAGAGTGAACGAAGGACTAGACAGGGATGTCCCCTTTCCCCTCTACTTTTCGCCCAATGCATTGAACCCCTATCCATAGCCTTAAGAGACAGTCAAAATGTAAAAGGGATCCGATCAGCGGACATCGAATACAAATTAGGCCTATTGGCTGACGCCGTCATGCTCACCATCACAGAACCATTAACGAGCCTCCCCAACGTGTTTAATATTCTAGAACAATTTAGCAGCATTTCAGGTTTCAAAGCAAAGTCCAGTAAAAGCGAAGCACTAAATGTCTCTTTGCCAAAAAACTTAGAAAAACTATTATTAACAAATTTTTCTTTCAAATGAGTTCAACAATATATCAAACTAGTGACTTGCCCCTCAAAAAATGACGGTCAATAAAAGAAAGTGTTGAAATGCTGTTTGTCACACAATGTGAGTGTACTGTGTGCCTCAAGTAACTAAATTCATCAAAAAAGCAGAAATCTACATGACATAAAATAAGAAAAACTAAAATCACCAAAATTAAAAAATGTACATTACAGAACCAAAAAAAGAAACCTAAGTGACCAAAAATAAAAAAAGGAACATTACAGAAAATAAAAAAATACATTACAACCTCCCGTCACTACAATTTTTTTTTAAATTACTCACCTGAAAATGAAATACATATAATACAATACAACACAATAAAATAAAATAAAATACAATACAATTAAATAAAATACAATACAACCCTATGTAATATACATGCGACTATCTAATATGTACATGCCACTATCTACTATACATGCCACTATCTAATATACATGCCACTATGTAATATACATGCCACTATCTAATATACATGCCACTATATAATGTACTATACATCCCACTATGTAATATACAATACTATCTAATAATACATCCCCCTATCTATCTAATATATAATACATGCTATCTATATATATATAGCTACCCTAATTGTAAGCTACAATAAAATAATTAAGACCACTTACCTTTGAGATGTTTCTTCAGATCAGCAACCTACTGTAAAAAAGATTCCAAAAATTAATACAACACATTTACATGAAATACCTAAACATTCTAAACATTCTAAATATTCTAAATATGATACTGACCTTTCCAGCATGTCACGTCCCAGCATGTCACGTCCTCCATGTCCCGTCTTCCATGTTCCGTCGGCCATGTTCCGTCGGCCATCTTTGCGTCTTGTCCAGCGGTACTCCTGTAAAAAAAAACATTACATTAGTAAACATAAAGCAAAGTTAAATAAACACAAAAAAAAACAAAAAACGACACACATCCGCCCTGGCGGATGTCTCCGACGCTAATGACCTTCCTATGTAGTGTTCCAGACTAAAATTGGCAATGGCGGCTTCTGATTGGCTGAAAAGGTTGTCTATCAAATTCAGCCAATGAGAAGACCCCATTTGTGAACCAATGAAAAAAGTATACACCCCAAAATACAATGCTGATTGGATAACACACCTTTCAATCTTTATTTGAACCAATCCTAAGGCTTTATTGCCATCAGCCAATCACAATGGAATATACCGCCACATACTGATTGGTGAAGACATCTGCGCCTTCCCATTGGCTGTAATATTGATTGATTTTAACAGTAGCCAATGACAATGTGCAAATCCTTCACCAATCAGTACGTGAGGGTGTATTCCATTGTGATTGGCTATTGTCAGTGCAACCAATCAGAATGCGCAGAGGCTCCAACCAATCACCCTGTGGCGGTGTATTCCATTGTGATTGGCTGAAGGCATCTGCGCCTTGTGATTGGTTTAAATAAAGATTGATAGGTGCATTATCCAATCAGAGTGGGATTTTAGGGTGTATCCCTTTCTGATTGACTCACACATTGGTGCCTCCTGATTGGGTGAATTTGACAGACAGCGTTTTCAACCAATCAGAAGGCGCCATTGCTTATTTTCTTCCGGAAAATTCTCCTGGAGCCTCATTAGCGTCGGGGATGTCCGTGAGTGCGGAAACCCCACAGTATGAGACCCCACAGTATGAGACCCCACGGTATGAGACCCCACAATATGAGACCCCACAGTATCAAACCCCACAGTATGAGACCCCACAGTATGAGACCCCTCAGTATACAATCTCACAGTAAGAGACCTCACAATATGAGACCCCTCAGTATGATACCCCACAGCATGAGACCCCACAGTAAGAGACCCCACAGAATGAGACCCCACAGTATCAGACCCCTAAGTATTAAACCCCACAGTATTAGAGCGCACACTATGAGACCCCCTTAGACCCCTCAGTATGATACCCCACAGTATGAGACCCCTCAGTATGAGACCCCACAGTATGAGACCCCACGGAATGAGACCCCACAATATGAGACCCCTCAGTATGAAACCCCACAGTATGAGACAACACGGTATGAGACCCCATGGTATGAGACCCCACAATATGAGACCCCACAGTATAAGACCTCACAATATGAGACCCCACAGTATGAGACAACACGGTATGAGACCCCATGGTATGAGACCCCACAATAGGAGACCCCACAGTATAAGACCGCACAATATGAGACCCCTCAGTATGAGACCCCACAATATGAGACCCCTCAGTATGAGACCTCACAGTACGAGACCTCACAGTATGAGACCCCTCAATATGAGACCCCTCAGTATGAGACCCCACAATATGAGACCGCACAGTATGAGACCTCACAATATGAGACCCCTCAGTATGAGACCCCACAATATGAGACCCCTCAGTATTAGACCGCACGGTATGAGACCCCTCAGTATGAGACCCCACGGTATGAGACCCCACAATATGAGACCCCACAGTATAAGACCTCACAATATGAGACCCCTCAGTATGAGACCCCACAGTATGAGACCCCTCAGTATGAGACCCCACAGTATGAGACCCGACGGTACGAGACCCCACAATAGGAGACCCCACAGTATGAGGCCCCACAGTATGAGACCCCAAATTATGAGACCCCACAGTGTGAGACCCCTCAGTATGAGACCCCACAGTACTAAACACCTAAGTTACAGGATTGTGTGTCATGTTGTGTCTAGACACAGTGCAGTTACAGGATTGTGTGACATGTTGTGACTAGACACAGTGCAGTTACAGGATTGTGTGTCATGTTGTGACTAGACACAGTGCAGTTACAGGATTGTGTGACATGTTGTGTCTAGACACAGTGCAGTTACAGGATTGTGTGACATGTTGTGACTAGACACAGAGCAGTTACAGGATTGTGTGTCATGTTGTGTCTAGACACAGTGCAGTTACAGGATTGTGTGTCATGTTGTGACTAGACACAGTGCAGTTACAGGATTGTGTGTCATGTTGTGTCTAGACACAGTGCAGTTACAGGATTGTGTGTCATGTTGTGACTAGACACAGTGCAGTTACAGGATTGTGTGTCATGTTGTGTCTAGACACAGTGCAGTTACAGGATTGTGTGTCATGTTGTGACTAGACACAGAGCAGTTACAGGATTGTGTGTCATGTTGTGACTAGTCACAGTGCAGTTACAGGATTGTGTGTCATGTTGTGACTAGACACAGTGCAGTTACAGGATTGTGTGTCATGTTGTGTCTAGACACAGTGCAGTTACAGGATTGTGTGTCATGTTGTGACTAGACACAGAGCAGTTACAGGATTGTGTGTCATGTTGTGACTAGACACAGTGCAGTTACAGGATTGTGTGTCATGTTGTGTCTAGACACAGTGCAGTTACAGGATTGTGTGTCATGTTGTGTCTAGACACAGTGCAGTTACAGGATTGTGTGACATGTTGTGACTAGACACAGTGCAGTTACAGGATTGTGTGTCATGTTGTGTCTAGACACAGTGCAGTTACAGGATTGTGTGTCATGTTGTGTCTAGACACATAGCAGTTATAGGATTGTGTGACATGTTGTGTCTAGACACAGTGCAGTTACAGGATTGTGTGTCATGTTGTGACTAGACACAGTGCAGTTACAGGATTGTGTGACATGTTGTGACTAGACACAGTGCAGTTACAGGATTGTGTGTCATGTTGTGACTAGACACAGAGCAGTTACAGGATTGTGTGACATGTTGTGACTAGACACAGTGCAGTTACAGGATTGTGTGTCATGTTGTGTCTAGACACAGTGCAGTTACAGGATTGTGTGTCATGTTGTGTCTAGACACAGAGCAGTTACAGGATTGTGTGACATGTTGTGTCTAGACACAGTGCAGTTACAGGATTGTGTGACATGTTGTGTCTAGACACAGTGCAGTTACAGGATTGTGTGACATGTTGTGTCTAGACACAGAGCAGTTACAGGATTGTGTGTCATGTTGTGTCTAGACACAGTGCAGTTACAGGATTGTGTGACATGTTGTGACTAGACACAGTGCAGTTACAGGATTGTGTGTCATGTTGTGACTAGACACAGTGCAGTTACAGGATTGTGTGTCATGTTGTGACTAGACACAGTGCAGTTACAGGATTGTGTGTCATGTTGTGACTAGACACAGAGCAGTTACAGGATTGTGTGTCATGTTGTGACTAGACACAGAGCAGTTACAGGATTGTGTGACATGTTGTGACTAGACACAGTGCAGTTACAGGATTGTGTGTCATGTTGTGACTAGACACAGTGCAGTTACAGGATTGTGTGACATGTTGTGACTAGACACAGTGCAGTTACAGGATTGTGTGTCATGTTGTGACTAGACACAGTGCAGTTACAGGATTGTGTGACATGTTGTGTCTAGACATAGAGCAGTTACAGGATTGTGTGTCATGTTGTGTCTAGACACAGAGCAGTTACAGGATTGTGTGACATGTTGTGACTAGACACAGTGCAGTTACAGGATTGTGTGTCATGTTGTGACTAGACACAGTGCAGTTACAGGATTGTGTGACATGTTGTGACTAGACACAGTGCAGTTACAGGATTGTGTGTCATGTTGTGACTAGACACAGTGCAGTTACAGGATTGTGTGACATGTTGTGTCTAGACACAGTGCAGTTACAGGATTGTGTGTCATGTTGTGTCTAGACACAGTGCAGTTACAGGATTGTGTGTCATGTTGTGTCTAGACACAGTGCAGTTACAGGATTGTGTGACATGTTGTGTCTAGACACAGTGCAGTTACAGGATTGTGTGACATGTTGTGTCTAGACACAGTGCAGTTACAGGATTGTGTGTCATGTTGTGTCTAGACACAGTGCAGTTACAGGATTGTGTGTCATGTTGTGACTAGACACAGAGCAGTTACAGGATTGTGTGACATGTTGTGACTAGACACAGTGCAGTTACAGGATTGTGTGTCATGTTGTGACTAGACACAGTGCAGTTACAGGATTGTGTGACATGTTGTGACTAGACACAGTGCAGTTACAGGATTGTGTGACATGTTGTGACTAGACACAGTGCAGTTACAGGATTGTGTGTCATGTTGTGACTAGACACAGTGCAGTTACAGGATTGTGTGTCATGTTGTGACTAGACACAGTGCAGTTACAGGATTGTGTGTCATGTTGTGACTAGACACAGTGCAGTTACAGGATTGTGTGTCATGTTGTGACTAGACACAGTGCAGTTACAGGATTGTGTGACATGTTGTGACTAGACACAGAGCAGTTACAGGATTGTGTGACATGTTGTGACTAGACACAGTGCAGTTACAGGATTGTGTGTCATGTTGTGACTAGACACAGAGCAGTTACAGGATTGTGTGTCATGTTGTGACTAGACACAGTGCAGTTACAGGATTGTGTGACATGTTGTGACTAGACACAGTGCAGTTACAGGATTGTGTGTCATGTTGTGACTAGACACAGTGCAGTTACAGGATTGTGTGTCATGTTGTGTCTAGACACAGTGCAGTTACAGGATTGTGTGTCATGTTGTGACTAGACACAGTGCAGTTACAGGATTGTGTGTCATGTTGTGACTAGACACAGTGCAGTTACAGGATTGTGTGTCATGTTGTGACTAGACACAGTGCAGTTACAGGATTGTGTGTCATGTTGTGACTAGACACAGTGCAGTTACAGGATTGTGTGACATGTTGTGTCTAGACACAGTGCAGTTACAGGATTGTGTGTCATGTTGTGTCTAGACACAGTGCAGTTACAGGATTGTGTGTCATGTTGTGACTAGACACAGAGCAGTTACAGGATTGTGTGTCATGTTGTGTCTAGACACAGTGCAGTTACAGGATTGTGTGACATGTTGTGTCTAGACACAGTGCAGTTACAGGATTGTGTGACATGTTGTGACTAGACACTGTGCAGTTACAGGATTGTGTGACATGTTGTGTCTAGACACAGTGCAGTTACAGGATTGTGTGTCATGTTGTGTCTAGACACAGTGCAGTTACAGGATTGTGTGTCATGTTGTGTCTAGACACAGTGCAGTTACAGGATTGTGTGACATGTTGTGACTAGACACAGTGCAGTTACAGGATTGTGTGTCATGTTGTGTCTAGACACAGAGCAGTTACAGGATTGTGTGTCATGTTGTGTCTAGACACAGTGCAGTTACAGGATTGTGTGTCATGTTGTGTCTAGACACAGTGCAGTTACAGGATTGTGTGTCATGTTGTGACTAGACACAGTGCAGTTACAGGATTGTGTGACATGTTGTGTCTAGACACAGAGCAGTTACAGGATTGTGTGACATGTTGTGTCTAGACACAGTGCAGTTACAGGATTGTGTGACATGTTGTGTCTAGACACAGTGCAGTTACAGGATTGTGTGTCATGTTGTGACTAGACACAGTGCAGTTACAGGATTGTGTGTCATGTTGTGTCTAGACACAGTGCAGTTACAGGATTGTGTGTCATGTTGTGACTAGACACAGTGCAGTTACAGGATTGTGTGTCATGTTGTGTCTAGACACAGTGCAGTTACAGGATTGTGTGTCATGTTGTGTCTAGACACAGTGCAGTTACAGGATTGTGTGACATGTTGTGACTAGACACAGAGCAGTTACAGGATTGTGTGACATGTTGTGTCTAGACACAGAGCAGTTACAGGATTGTGTGTCATGTTGTGTCTAGACACAGTGCAGTTACAGGATTGTGTGACATGTTGTGTCTAGACACAGTGCAGTTACAGGATTGTGTGACATGTTGTGACTAGACACAGTGCAGTTACAGGATTGTGTGTCATGTTGTGTCTAGACACAGTGCAGTTACAGGATTGTGTGACATGTTGTGACTAGACACAGTGCAGTTACAGGATTGTGTGTCATGTTGTGTCTAGACACAGTGCAGTTACAGGATTGTGTGTCATGTTGTGACTAGACACAGTGCAGTTACAGGATTGTGTGACATGTTGTGACTAGACACAGTGCAGTTACAGGATTGTGTGTCATGTTGTGACTAGACACAGTGCAGTTACAGGATTGTGTGTCATGTTGTGTCTAGACACAGTGCAGTTACAGGATTGTGTGTCATGTTGTGTCTAGACACAGTGCAGTTACAGGATTGTGTGTCATGTTGTGTCTAGACACAGTGCAGTTACAGGATTGTGTGACATGTTGTGACTAGACACAGTGCAGTTACAGGATTGTGTGTCATGTTGTGACTAGACACAGTGCAGTTACAGGATTGTGTGTCATGTTGTGTCTAGACACAGTGCAGTTACAGGATTGTGTGTCATGTTGTGTCTAGACACAGTGCAGTTACAGGATTGTGTGACATGTTGTGTCTAGACACAGTGCAGTTACAGGATTGTGTGTCATGTTGTGACTAGACACAG
Organism: Discoglossus pictus; assembly: GCA_027410445.1. Classification (NCBI taxonomy): domain Eukaryota; kingdom Metazoa; phylum Chordata; class Amphibia; order Anura; family Alytidae; genus Discoglossus; species Discoglossus pictus. The sequence goes on from JAPZIH010000756.1 coordinate 125,665, forward strand.
TGCAGTTACAGGATTGTGTGACATGTTGTGACTAGACACAGTGCAGTTACAGGATTGTGTGACATGTTGTGACTAGACACAGTGCAGTTACAGGATTGTGTGTCATGTTGTGACTAGACACAGTGCAGTTACAGGATTGTGTGACATGTTGTGTCTAGACACAGTGCAGTTACAGGATTGTGTGTCATGTTGTGTCTAGACACAGTGCAGTTACAGGATTGTGTGTCATGTTGTGACTAGACACAGTGCAGTTACAGGATTGTGTGACATGTTGTGACTAGACACAGAGCAGTTACAGGATTGTGTGTCATGTTGTGACTAGACACAGTGCAGTTACAGGATTGTGTGTCATGTTGTGACTAGACACAGTGCAGTTACAGGATTGTGTGTCATGTTGTGTCTAGACACAGTGCAGTTACAGGATTGTGTGACATGTTGTGACTAGACACAGAGCAGTTACAGGATTGTGTGTCATGTTGTGACTAGACACAGTGCAGTTACAGGATTGTGTGTCATGTTGTGTCTAGACACAGTGCAGTTACAGGATTGTGTGACATGTTGTGTCTAGACACAGAGCAGTTACAGGATTGTGTGACATGTTGTGTCTAGACACAGTGCAGTTACAGGATTGTGTGACATGTTGTGACTAGACACAGTGCAGTTACAGGATTGTGTGTCATGTTGTGTCTAGACACAGTGCAGTTACAGGATTGTGTGTCATGTTGTGTCTAGACACAGTGCAGTTACAGGATTGTGTGTCATGTTGTGACTAGACACAGTGCAGTTACAGGATTGTGTGTCATGTTGTGTCTAGACACAGTGCAGTTACAGGATTGTGTGTCATGTTGTGTCTAGACACAGAGCAGTTACAGGATTGTGTGTCATGTTGTGACTAGACACAGAGCAGTTACAGGATTGTGTGTCATGTTGTGTCTAGACACAGTGCAGTTACAGGATTGTGTGTCATGTTGTGTCTAGACACAGTGCAGTTACAGGATTGTGTGACATGTTGTGTCTAGACACAGTGCAGTTACAGGATTGTGTGTCATGTTGTGTCTAGACACAGTGCAGTTACAGGATTGTGTGTCATGTTGTGACTAGACACAGAGCAGTTACAGGATTGTGTGTCATGTTGTGTCTAGACACAGTGCAGTTACAGGATTGTGTGTCATGTTGTGTCTAGACACAGAGCAGTTACAGGATTGTGTGTCATGTTGTGTCTAGACACAGTGCAGTTACAGGATTGTGTGACATGTTGTGACTAGACACAGAGCAGTTACAGGATTGTGTGACATGTTGTGACTAGACACAGTGCAGTTACAGGATTGTGTGTCATGTTGTGTCTAGACACAGTGCAGTTACAGGATTGTGTGACATGTTGTGTCTAGACACAGTGCAGTTACAGGATTGTGTGACATGTTGTGACTAGACACAGAGCAGTTACAGGATTGTGTGTCATGTTGTGACTAGACACAGTGCAGTTACAGGATTGTGTGTCATGTTGTGACTAGACACAGAGCAGTTACAGGATTGTGTGACATGTTGTGACTAGACACAGAGCAGTTACAGGATTGTGTGACATGTTGTGTCTAGACACAGTGCAGTTACAGGATTGTGTGACATGTTGTGACTAGACACAGAGCAGTTACAGGATTGTGTGTCATGTTGTGACTAGACACAGTGCAGTTACAGGATTGTGTGTCATGTTGTGACTAGACACAGTGCAGTTACAGGATTGTGTGTCATGTTGTGACTAGACACAGTGCAGTTACAGGATTGTGTGTCATGTTGTGTCTAGACACAGAGCAGTTACAGGATTGTGTGACATGTTGTGTCTAGACACAGAGCAGTTACAGGATTGTGTGTCATGTTGTGTCTAGACACAGAGCAGTTACAGGATTGTGTGACATGTTGTGTCTAGACACAGTGCAGTTACAGGATTGTGTGTCATGTTGTGTCTAGACACAGTGCAGTTACAGGATTGTGTGTCATGTTGTGACTAGACACAGTGCAGTTACAGGATTGTGTGTCATGTTGTGACTAGACACAGTGCAGTTACAGGATTGTGTGACATGTTGTGACTAGACACAGTGCAGTTACAGGATTGTGTGTCATGTTGTGTCTAGACACAGTGCAGTTACAGGATTGTGTGTCATGTTGTGTCTAGACACAGTGCAGTTACAGGATTGTGTGTCATGTTGTGTCTAGACACAGAGCAGTTACAGGATTGTGTGTCATGTTGTGACTAGACACAGAGCAGTTACAGGATTGTGTGTCATGTTGTGACTAGACACAGTGCAGTTACAGGATTGTGTGTCATGTTGTGTCTAGACACAGTGCAGTTACAGGATTGTGTGTCATGTTGTGTCTAGACACAGAGCAGTTACAGGATTGTGTGTCATGTTGTGTCTAGACACAGTGCAGTTACAGGATTGTGTGTCATGTTGTGTCTAGACACAGTGCAGTTACAGGATTGTGTGTCATGTTGTGACTAGACACAGTGCAGTTACAGGATTGTGTGTCATGTTGTGTCTAGACACAGTGCAGTTACAGGATTGTGTGTCATGTTGTGACTAGACACAGTGCAGTTACAGGATTGTGTGACATGTTGTGTCTAGACACAGTGCAGTTACAGGATTGTGTGTCATGTTGTGTCTAGACACAGAGCAGTTACAGGATTGTGTGACATGTTGTGACTAGACACAGTGCAGTTACAGGATTGTGTGACATGTTGTGACTAGACACAGTGCAGTTACAGGATTGTGTGTCATGTTGTGTCTAGACACAGTGCAGTTACAGGATTGTGTGTCATGTTGTGTCTAGACACAGAGCAGTTACAGGATTGTGTGTCATGTTGTGTCTAGACACAGTGCAGTTACAGGATTGTGTGTCATGTTGTGTCTAGACACAGTGCAGTTACAGGATTGTGTGACATGTTGTGACTAGACACAGTGCAGTTACAGGATTGTGTGTCATGTTGTGACTAGACACAGTGCAGTTACAGGATTGTGTGTCATGTTGTGTCTAGACACAGAGCAGTTACAGGATTGTGTGTCATGTTGTGTCTAGACACAGAGCAGTTACAGGATTGTGTGTCATGTTGTGACTAGACACAGAGCAGTTACAGGATTGTGTGACATGTTGTGTCTAGACACAGTGCAGTTACAGGATTGTGTGACATGTTGTGTCTAGACACAGTGCAGTTACAGGATTGTGTGTCATGTTGTGTCTAGACACAGTGCAGTTACAGGATTGTGTGACATGTTGTGACTAGACACAGTGCAGTTACAGGATTGTGTGTCATGTTGTGACTAGACACAGAGCAGTTACAGGATTGTGTGTCATGTTGTGACTAGACACAGAGCAGTTACAGGATTGTGTGTCATGTTGTGACTAGACACAGAGCAGTTACAGGATTGTGTGTCATGTTGTGACTAGACACAGTGCAGTTACAGGATTGTGTGTCATGTTGTGACTAGACACAGTGCAGTTACAGGATTGTGTGTCATGTTGTGTCTAGACACAGAGCAGTTACAGGATTGTGTGTCATGTTGTGTCTAGACACAGTGCAGTTACAGGATTGTGTGTCATGTTGTGACTAGACACAGTGCAGTTACAGGATTGTGTGTCATGTTGTGTCTAGACACAGAGCAGTTACAGGATTGTGTGTCATGTTGTGTCTAGACACAGTGCAGTTACAGGATTGTGTGTCATGTTGTGTCTAGACACAGAGCAGTTACAGGATTGTGTGTCATGTTGTGTCTAGACACAGTGCAGTTACAGGATTGTGTGTCATGTTGTGACTAGACACAGTGCAGTTACAGGATTGTGTGTCATGTTGTGTCTAGACACAGTGCAGTTACAGGATTGTGTGTCATGTTGTGACTAGACACAGTGCAGTTACAGGATTGTGTGTCATGTTGTGTCTAGACACAGTGCAGTTACAGGATTGTGTGTCATGTTGTGTCTAGACACAGTGCAGTTACAGGATTGTGTGTCATGTTGTGTCTAGACACAGTGCAGTTACAGGATTGTGTGTCATGTTGTGTCTAGACACAGTGCAGTTACAGGATTGTGTGTCATGTTGTGTCTAGACACAGTGCAGTTACAGGATTGTGTGTCATGTTGTGACTAGACACAGTGCAGTTACAGGATTGTGTGTCATGTTGTGTCTAGACACAGTGCAGTTACAGGATTGTGTGTCATGTTGTGTCTAGACACAGTGCAGTTACAGGATTGTGTGTCATGTTGTGTCTAGACACAGTGCAGTTACAGGATTGTGTGTCATGTTGTGTCTAGACACAGTGCAGTTACAGGATTGTGTGTCATGTTGTGACTAGACACAGTGCAGTTACAGGATTGTGTGACATGTTGTGACTAGACACAGTGCAGTTACAGGATTGTGTGTCATGTTGTGTCTAGACACAGAGCAGTTACAGGATTGTGTGACATGTTGTGACTAGACACAGTGCAGTTACAGGATTGTGTGTCATGTTGTGTCTAGACACAGTGCAGTTACAGGATTGTGTGTCATGTTGTGACTAGACACAGTGCAGTTACAGGATTGTGTGTCATGTTGTGTCTAGACACAGTGCAGTTACAGGATTGTGTGACATGTTGTGACTAGACACAGTGCAGTTACAGGATTGTGTGACATGTTGTGTCTAGACACAGTGCAGTTACAGGATTGTGTGTCATGTTGTGACTAGACACAGTGCAGTTACAGGATTGTGTGTCATGTTGTGACTAGACACAGTGCAGTTACAGGATTGTGTGTCATGTTGTGTCTAGACACAGAGCAGTTACAGGATTGTGTGTCATGTTGTGTCTAGACACAGTGCAGTTACAGGATTGTGTGTCATGTTGTGACTAGACACAGTGCAGTTACAGGATTGTGTGTCATGTTGTGACTAGACACAGTGCAGTTACAGGATTGTGTGTCATGTTGTGTCTAGACACAGAGCAGTTACAGGATTGTGTGACATGTTGTGTCTAGACACAGTGCAGTTACAGGATTGTGTGTCATGTTGTGTCTAGACACAGTGCAGTTACAGGATTGTGTGTCATGTTGTGACTAGACACAGTGCAGTTACAGGATTGTGTGTCATGTTGTGACTAGACACAGTGCAGTTACAGGATTGTGTGTCATGTTGTGTCTAGACACAGAGCAGTTACAGGATTGTGTGTCATGTTGTGACTAGACACAGTGCAGTTACAGGATTGTGTGACATGTTGTGTCTAGACACAGTGCAGTTACAGGATTGTGTGTCATGTTGTGACTAGACACAGTGCAGTTACAGGATTGTGTGTCATGTTGTGTCTAGACACAGTGCAGTTACAGGATTGTGTGTCATGTTGTGTCTAGACACAGTGCAGTTACAGGATTGTGTGTCATGTTGTGACTAGACACAGTGCAGTTACAGGATTGTGTGTCATGTTGTGTCTAGACACAGAGCAGTTACAGGATTGTGTGACATGTTGTGACTAGACACAGTGCAGTTACAGGATTGTGTGACATGTTGTGACTAGACACAGTGCAGTTACAGGATTGTGTGACATGTTGTGTCTAGACACAGTGCAGTTACAGGATTGTGTGTCATGTTGTGTCTAGACACAGAGCAGTTACAGGATTGTGTGACATGTTGTGACTAGACACAGTGCAGTTACAGGATTGTGTGACATGTTGTGTCTAGACACAGTGCAGTTACAGGATTGTGTGTCATGTTGTGTCTAGACACAGTGCAGTTACAGGATTGTGTGTCATGTTGTGTCTAGACACAGAGCAGTTACAGGATTGTGTGTCATGTTGTGACTAGACACAGTGCAGTTACAGGATTGTGTGTCATGTTGTGTCTAGACACAGAGCAGTTACAGGATTGTGTGTCATGTTGTGTCTAGACACAGTGCAGTTACAGGATTGTGTGACATGTTGTGACTAGACACAGTGCAGTTACAGGATTGTGTGACATGTTGTGACTAGACACAGTGCAGTTACAGGATTGTGTGACATGTTGTGACTAGACACAGTGCAGTTACAGGATTGTGTGTCATGTTGTGACTAGACACAGAGCAGTTACAGGATTGTGTGTCATGTTGTGACTAGACACAGAGCAGTTACAGGATTGTGTGTCATGTTGTGACTAGACACAGTGCAGTTACAGGATTGTGTGTCATGTTGTGACTAGACACAGTGCAGTTACAGGATTGTGTGTCATGTTGTGTCTAGACACAGTGCAGTTACAGGATTGTGTGTCATGTTGTGTCTAGACACAGTGCAGTTACAGGATTGTGTGTCATGTTGTGTCTAGACACAGTGCAGTTACAGGATTGTGTGTCATGTTGTGTCTAGACACAGTGCAGTTACAGGATTGTGTGTCATGTTGTGACTAGACACAGTGCAGTTACAGGATTGTGTGTCATGTTGTGACTAGACACAGTGCAGTTACAGGATTGTGTGACATGTTGTGACTAGACACAGTGCAGTTACAGGATTGTGTGTCATGTTGTGTCTAGACACAGTGCAGTTACAGGATTGTGTGTCATGTTGTGACTAGACACAGTGCAGTTACAGGATTGTGTGTCATGTTGTGTCTAGACACAGTGCAGTTACAGGATTGTGTGACATGTTGTGACTAGACACAGTGCAGTTACAGGATTGTGTGTCATGTTGTGACTAGACACAGTGCAGTTACAGGATTGTGTGTCATGTTGTGTCTAGACACAGTGCAGTTACAGGATTGTGTGTCATGTTGTGACTAGACACAGTGCAGTTACAGGATTGTGTGTCATGTTGTGACTAGACACAGTGCAGTTACAGGATTGTGTGACATGTTGTGACTAGACACAGTGCAGTTACAGGATTGTGTGTCATGTTGTGTCTAGACACAGTGCAGTTACAGGATTGTGTGTCATGTTGTGACTAGACACAGAGCAGTTACAGGATTGTGTGACATGTTGTGACTAGACACAGTGCAGTTACAGGATTGTGTGACATGTTGTGTCTAGACACAGTGCAGTTACAGGATTGTGTGTCATGTTGTGACTAGACACAGAGCAGTTACAGGATTGTGTGACATGTTGTGACTAGACACAGTGCAGTTACAGGATTGTGTGACATGTTGTGTCTAGACACAGTGCAGTTACAGGATTGTGTGTCATGTTGTGTCTAGACACAGTGCAGTTACAGGATTGTGTGACATGTTGTGTCTAGACACAGTGCAGTTACAGGATTGTGTGTCATGTTGTGACTAGACACAGTGCAGTTACAGGATTGTGTGTCATGTTGTGTCTAGACACAGAGCAGTTACAGGATTGTGTGACATGTTGTGTCTAGACACAGTGCAGTTACAGGATTGTGTGTCATGTTGTGTCTAGACACAGAGCAGTTACAGGATTGTGTGACATGTTGTGTCTAGACACAGTGCAGTTACAGGATTGTGTGACATGTTGTGTCTAGACACAGTGCAGTTACAGGATTGTGTGTCATGTTGTGACTAGACACAGAGCAGTTACAGGATTGTGTGACATGTTGTGACTAGACACAGTGCAGTTACAGGATTGTGTGACATGTTGTGACTAGACACAGAGCAGTTACAGGATTGTGTGTCATGTTGTGACTAGACACAGTGCAGTTACAGGATTGTGTGACATGTTGTGACTAGACACAGTGCAGTTACAGGATTGTGTGACATGTTGTGACTAGACACAGAGCAGTTACAGGATTGTGTGACATGTTGTGTCTAGACACAGTGCAGTTACAGGATTGTGTGACATGTTGTGTCTAGACACAGAGCAGTTACAGGATTGTGTGACATGTTGTGTCTAGACACAGTGCAGTTACAGGATTGTGTGTCATGTTGTGACTAGACACAGTGCAGTTACAGGATTGTGTGTCATGTTGTGACTAGACACAGTGCAGTTACAGGATTGTGTGTCATGTTGTGTCTAGACACAGTGCAGTTACAGGATTGTGTGTCATGTTGTGACTAGACACAGAGCAGTTACAGGATTGTGTGTCATGTTGTGTCTAGACACAGTGCAGTTACAGGATTGTGTGACATGTTGTGACTAGACACAGAGCAGTTACAGGATTGTGTGTCATGTTGTGTCTAGACACAGTGCAGTTACAGGATTGTGTGACATGTTGTGACTAGACACAGTGCAGTTACAGGATTGTGTGTCATGTTGTGTCTAGACACAGTGCAGTTACAGGATTGTGTGTCATGTTGTGTCTAGACACAGAGCAGTTACAGGATTGTGTGTCATGTTGTGACTAGACACAGAGCAGTTACAGGATTGTGTGTCATGTTGTGACTAGACACAGTGCAGTTACAGGATTGTGTGTCATGTTGTGACTAGACACAGAGCAGTTACAGGATTGTGTGTCATGTTGTGTCTAGACACAGAGCAGTTACAGGATTGTGTGACATGTTGTGTCTAGACACAGTGCAGTTACAGGATTGTGTGTCATGTTGTGTCTAGACACAGTGCAGTTACAGGATTGTGTGACATGTTGTGTCTAGACACAGTGCAGTTACAGGATTGTGTGTCATGTTGTGTCTAGACACAGTGCAGTTACAGGATTGTGTGACATGTTGTGTCTAGACACAGTGCAGTTACAGGATTGTGTGTCATGTCGTGTCTAGACACAGTGCAGTTACAGGATTGTGTGACATGTTGTGTCTAGACACAGAGCAGTTACAGGATTGTGTGTCATGTTGTGACTAGACACAGTGCAGTTACAGGATTGTGTGTCATGTTGTGACTAGACACAGTGCAGTTACAGGATTGTGTGACATGTTGTGACTAGACACAGTGCAGTTACAGGATTGTGTGTCATGTTGTGACTAGACACAGAGCAGTTACAGGATTGTGTGACATGTTGTGTCTAGACACAGTGCAGTTACAGGATTGTGTGACATGTTGTGTCTAGACACAGTGCAGTTACAGGATTGTGTGTCATGTTGTGACTAGACACAGTGCAGTTACAGGATTGTGTGTCATGTTGTGTCTAGACACAGTGCAGTTACAGGATTGTGTGACATGTTGTGACTAGACACAGAGCAGTTACAGGATTGTGTGTCATGTTGTGTCTAGACACAGTGCAGTTACAGGATTGTGTGTCATGTTGTGTCTAGACACAGTGCAGTTACAGGATTGTGTGACATGTTGTGACTAGACACAGAGCAGTTACAGGATTGTGTGTCATGTTGTGACTAGACACAGTGCAGTTACAGGATTGTGTGTCATGTTGTGACTAGACACAGAGCAGTTACAGGATTGTGTGTCATGTTGTGTCTAGACACAGTGCAGTTACAGGATTGTGTGTCATGTTGTGTCTAGACACAGTGCAGTTACAGGATTGTGTGTCATGTTGTGACTAGACACAGTGCAGTTACAGGATTGTGTGTCATGTTGTGTCTAGACACAGTGCAGTTACAGGATTGTGTGACATGTTGTGTCTAGACACAGTGCAGTTACAGGATTGTGTGTCATGTTGTGTCTAGACACAGAGCAGTTACAGGATTGTGTGTCATGTCGTGTCTAGACACAGTGCAGTTACAGGATTGTGTGTCATGTTGTGACTAGACACAGAGCAGTTACAGGATTGTGTGTCATGTTGTGTCTAGACACAGTGCAGTTACAGGATTGTGTGACATGTTGTGTCTAGACACAGTGCAGTTACAGGATTGTGTGTCATGTTGTGACTAGACACAGTGCAGTTACAGGATTGTGTGTCATGTTGTGTCTAGACACAGAGCAGTTACAGGATTGTGTGTCATGTCGTGTCTAGACACAGTGCAGTTACAGGATTGTGTGTCATGTCGTGTCTAGACACAGTGCAGTTACAGGATTGTGTGACATGTTGTGTCTAGACACAGTGCAGTTACAGGATTGTGTGTCATGTTGTGACTAGACACAGTGCAGTTACAGGATTGTGTGTCATGTTGTGTCTAGACACAGTGCAGTTACAGGATTGTGTGTCATGTTGTGTCTAGACACAGAGCAGTTACAGGATTGTGTGTCATGTTGTGTCTAGACACAGTGCAGTTACAGGATTGTGTGTCATGTTGTGTCTAGACACAGTGCAGTTACAGGATTGTGTGTCATGTTGTGTCTAGACACAGAGCAGTTACAGGATTGTGTGTCATGTCGTGTCTAGACACAGTGCAGTTACAGGATTGTGTGACATGTTGTGACTAGACACAGTGCAGTTACAGGATTGTGTGTCATGTTGTGTCTAGACACAGTGCAGTTACAGGATTGTGTGACATGTTGTGTCTAGACACAGTGCAGTTACAGGATTGTGTGTCATGTTGTGACTAGACACAGTGCAGTTACAGGATTGTGTGACATGTTGTGTCTAGACACAGTGCAGTTACAGGATTGTGTGTCATGTTGTGTCTAGACACAGTGCAGTTACAGGATTGTGTGACATGTTGTGTCTAGACACAGTGCAGTTACAGGATTGTGTGTCATGTTGTGTCTAGACACAGAGCAGTTACAGGATTGTGTGTCATGTTGTGTCTAGACACAGTGCAGTTACAGGATTGTGTGTCATGTTGTGACTAGACACAGTGCAGTTACAGGATTGTGTGACATGTTGTGACTAGACACAGAGCAGTTACAGGATTGTGTGTCATGTTGTGACTAGACACAGTGCAGTTACAGGATTGTGTGACATGTTGTGACTAGACACAGTGCAGTTACAGGATTGTGTGACATGTTGTGTCTAGACACAGAGCAGTTACAGGATTGTGTGTCATGTTGTGTCTAGACACAGTGCAGTTACAGGATTGTGTGACATGTTGTGACTAGACACAGTGCAGTTACAGGATTGTGTGTCATGTTGTGACTAGACACAGTGCAGTTACAGGATTGTGTGACATGTTGTGACTAGACACAGTGCAGTTACAGGATTGTGTGACATGTTGTGTCTAGACACAGTGCAGTTACAGGATTGTGTGTCATGTTGTGACTAGACACAGTGCAGTTACAGGATTGTGTGTCATGTTGTGACTAGACACAGTGCAGTTACAGGATTGTGTGTCATGTTGTGACTAGACACAGAGCAGTTACAGGATTGTGTGACATGTTGTGACTAGACACAGTGCAGTTACAGGATTGTGTGACATGTTGTGACTAGACACAGTGCAGTTACAGGATTGTGTGACATGTTGTGACTAGACACAGTGCAGTTACAGGATTGTGTGTCATGTTGTGACTAGACACAGTGCAGTTACAGGATTGTGTGTCATGTTGTGACTAGACACAGTGCAGTTACAGGATTGTGTGTCATGTTGTGTCTAGACACAGTGCAGTTACAGGATTGTGTGTCATGTTGTGTCTAGACACAGAGCAGTTACAGGATTGTGTGTCATGTCGTGTCTAGACACAGTGCAGTTACAGGATTGTGTGACATGTTGTGACTAGACACAGTGCAGTTACAGGATTGTGTGTCATGTTGTGACTAGACACAGTGCAGTTACAGGATTGTGTGTCATGTTGTGTCTAGACACAGTGCAGTTACAGGATTGTGTGTCATGTTGTGACTAGACACAGTGCAGTTACAGGATTGTGTGTCATGTTGTGTCTAGACACAGTGCAGTTACAGGATTGTGTGTCATGTTGTGTCTAGACACAGTGCAGTTACAGGATTGTGTGACATGTTGTGTCTAGACACAGTGCAGTTACAGGATTGTGTGTCATGTTGTGTCTAGACACAGAGCAGTTACAGGATTGTGTGTCATGTTGTGTCTAGACACAGTGCAGTTACAGGATTGTGTGTCATGTTGTGTCTAGACACAGTGCAGTTACAGGATTGTGTGACATGTTGTGTCTAGACACAGTGCAGTTACAGGATTGTGTGTCATGTTGTGACTAGACACAGTGCAGTTACAGGATTGTGTGACATGTTGTGTCTAGACACAGTGCAGTTACAGGATTGTGTGTCATGTTGTGTCTAGACACAGTGCAGTTACAGGATTGTGTGACATGTTGTGTCTAGACACAGTGCAGTTACAGGATTGTGTGTCATGTTGTGTCTAGACACAGAGCAGTTACAGGATTGTGTGTCATGTTGTGTCTAGACACAGTGCAGTTACAGGATTGTGTGTCATGTTGTGACTAGACACAGTGCAGTTACAGGATTGTGTGTCATGTTGTGTCTAGACACAGTGCAGTTACAGGATTGTGTGTCATGTTGTGTCTAGACACAGAGCAGTTACAGGATTGTGTGTCATGTTGTGACTAGACACAGTGCAGTTACAGGATTGTGTGACATGTTGTGACTAGACACAGTGCAGTTACAGGATTGTGTGTCATGTTGTGACTAGACACAGTGCAGTTACAGGATTGTGTGTCATGTTGTGACTAGACACAGAGCAGTTACAGGATTGTGTGTCATGTTGTGTCTAGACACAGAGCAGTTACAGGATTGTGTGTCATGTTGTGTCTAGACACAGTGCAGTTACAGGATTGTGTGTCATGTTGTGTCTAGACACAGTGCAGTTACAGGATTGTGTGTCATGTTGTGACTAGACACAGTGCAGTTACAGGATTGTGTGTCATGTTGTGACTAGACACAGTGCAGTTACAGGATTGTGTGTCATGTTGTGACTAGACACAGTGCAGTTACAGGATTGTGTGTCATGTTGTGACTAGACACAGTGCAGTTACAGGATTGTGTGTCATGTTGTGTCTAGACACAGTGCAGTTACAGGATTGTGTGTCATGTTGTGTCTAGACACAGTGCAGTTACAGGATTGTGTGTCATGTTGTGTCTAGACACAGTGCAGTTACAGGATTGTGTGTCATGTTGTGACTAGACACAGTGCAGTTACAGGATTGTGTGTCATGTTGTGTCTAGACACAGTGCAGTTACAGGATTGTGTGACATGTTGTGACTAGACACAGTGCAGTTACAGGATTGTGTGTCATGTTGTGTCTAGACACAGAGCAGTTACAGGATTGTGTGTCATGTTGTGACTAGACACAGTGCAGTTACAGGATTGTGTGACATGTTGTGACTAGACACAGAGCAGTTACAGGATTGTGTGTCATGTTGTGACTAGACACAGTGCAGTTACAGGATTGTGTGTCATGTTGTGACTAGACACAGTGCAGTTACAGGATTGTGTGACATGTTGTGTCTAGACACAGAGCAGTTACAGGATTGTGTGTCATGTTGTGACTAGACACAGTGCAGTTACAGGATTGTGTGTCATGTTGTGACTAGACACAGTGCAGTTACAGGATTGTGTGTCATGTTGTGTCTAGACACAGTGCAGTTACAGGATTGTGTGTCATGTTGTGACTAGACACAGAGCAGTTACAGGATTGTGTGTCATGTTGTGTCTAGACACAGAGCAGTTACAGGATTGTGTGTCATGTTGTGTCTAGACACAGAGCAGTTACAGGATTGTGTGTCATGTTGTGACTAGACACAGTGCAGTTACAGGATTGTGTGTCATGTTGTGACTAGACACAGTGCAGTTACAGGATTGTGTGTCATGTTGTGACTAGACACAGTGCAGTTACAGGATTGTGTGTCATGTTGTGACTAGACACAGTGCAGTTACAGGATTGTGTGTCATGTTGTGTCTAGACACAGTGCAGTTACAGGATTGTGTGTCATGTTGTGTCTAGACACAGTGCAGTTACAGGATTGTGTGTCATGTTGTGATTAGACACAGAGCAGTTACAGGATTGTGTGTCATGTTGTGACTAGACACAGAGCAGTTACAGGATTGTGTGTCATGTTGTGACTAGACACAGTGCAGTTACAGGATTGTGTGTCATGTTGTGACTAGACACAGTGCAGTTACAGGATTGTGTGTCATGTTGTGACTAGACACAGTGCAGTTGCAGGATTGTGTGTCATGTTGTGACTAGACACAGTGCAGTTACAGGATTGTGTGTCATGTTGTGTCTAGACACAGTGCAGTTACAGGATTGTGTGTCATGTTGTGTCTAGACACAGTGCAGTTACAGGATTGTGTGTCATGTTGTGTCTAGACACAGTGCAGTTACAGGATTGTGTGTCATGTTGTGTCTAGACACAGTGCAGTTACAGGATTGTGTGACATGTTGTGACTAGACACAGAGCAGTTACAGGATTGTGTGTCATGTTGTGACTAGACACAGTGCAGTTACAGGATTGTGTGACATGTTGTGACTAGACACAGAGCAGTTACAGGATTGTGTGTCATGTTGTGACTAGACACAGTGCAGTTACAGGATTGTGTGTCATGTTGTGACTAGACACAGAGCAGTTACAGGATTGTGTGTCATGTTGTGTCTAGACACAGAGCAGTTACAGGATTGTGTGTCATGTTGTGTCTAGACACAGAGCAGTTACAGGATTGTGTGTCATGTTGTGACTAGACACAGTGCAGTTACAGGATTGTGTGTCATGTTGTGTCTAGACACAGTGCAGTTACAGGATTGTGTGTCATGTTGTGTCTAGACACAGAGCAGTTACAGGATTGTGTGTCATGTTGTGACTAGACACAGAGCAGTTACAGGATTGTGTGTCATGTTGTGTCTAGACACAGAGCAGTTACAGGATTGTGTGTCATGTTGTGTCTAGACACAGTGCAGTTACAGGATTGTGTGTCATGTTGTGTCTAGACACAGTGCAGTTACAGGATTGTGTGTCATGTTGTGTCTAGACACAGTGCAGTTACAGGATTGTGTGTCATGTTGTGACTAGACACAGTGCAGTTACAGGATTGTGTGACATGTTGTGTCTAGACACAGTGCAGTTACAGGATTGTGTGTCATGTTGTGTCTAGACACAGTGCAGTTACAGGATTGTGTGACATGTTGTGTCTAGACACAGTGCAGTTACAGGATTGTGTGACATGTTGTGACTAGACACAGTGCAGTTACAGGATTGTGTGACATGTTGTGACTAGACACAGTGCAGTTACAGGATTGTGTGTCATGTTGTGACTAGACACAGAGCAGTTACAGGATTGTGTGTCATGTTGTGTCTAGACACAGTGCAGTTACAGGATTGTGTGACATGTTGTGACTAGACACAGAGCAGTTACAGGATTGTGTGTCATGTTGTGACTAGACACAGTGCAGTTACAGGATTGTGTGTCATGTTGTGTCTAGACACAGTGCAGTTACAGGATTGTGTGTCATGTTGTGACTAGACACAGTGCAGTTACAGGATTGTGTGACATGTTGTGTCTAGACACAGTGCAGTTACAGGATTGTGTGACATGTTGTGTCTAGACACAGTGCAGTTACAGGATTGTGTGTCATGTTGTGACTAGACACAGTGCAGTTACAGGATTGTGTGACATGTTGTGACTAGACACAGTGCAGTTACAGGATTGTGTGTCATGTTGTGACTAGACACAGAGCAGTTACAGGATTGTGTGTCATGTTGTGTCTAGACACAGTGCAGTTACAGGATTGTGTGACATGTTGTGACTAGACACAGTGCAGTTACAGGATTGTGTGTCATGTTGTGACTAGACACAGTGCAGTTACAGGATTGTGTGACATGTTGTGACTAGACACAGAGCAGTTACAGGATTGTGTGTCATGTTGTGACTAGACACAGTGCAGTTACAGGATTGTGTGTCATGTTGTGTCTAGACACAGTGCAGTTACAGGATTGTGTGTCATGTTGTGACTAGACACAGTGCAGTTACAGGATTGTGTGTCATGTTGTGACTAGACACAGTGCAGTTACAGGATTGTGTGACATGTTGTGACTAGACACAGAGCAGTTACAGGATTGTGTGTCATGTTGTGACTAGACACAGTGCAGTTACAGGATTGTGTGACATGTTGTGTCTAGACACAGTGCAGTTACAGGATTGTGTGTCATGTTGTGTCTAGACACAGTGCAGTTACAGGATTGTGTGACATGTTGTGACTAGACACAGAGCAGTTACAGGATTGTGTGTCATGTTGTGACTAGACACAGTGCAGTTACAGGATTGTGTGTCATGTTGTGTCTAGACACAGTGCAGTTACAGGATTGTGTGTCATGTTGTGACTAGACACAGTGCAGTTACAGGATTGTGTGTCATGTTGTGACTAGACACAGTGCAGTTACAGGATTGTGTGTCATGTTGTGACTAGACACAGTGCAGTTACAGGGTTGTGTGTCATGTTGTGACTAGACACAGAGCAGTTACAGGATTGTGTGACATGTTGTGTCTAGACACAGTGCAGTTACAGGATTGTGTGTCATGTTGTGTCTAGACACAGTGCAGTTACAGGATTGTGTGTCATGTTGTGACTAGACACAGAGCAGTTACAGGATTGTGTGTCATGTTGTGTCTAGACACAGTGCAGTTACAGGATTGTGTGACATGTTGTGTCTAGACACAGTGCAGTTACAGGATTGTGTGTCATGTTGTGACTAGACACAGTGCAGTTACAGGATTGTGTGACATGTTGTGACTAGACACAGTGCAGTTACAGGATTGTGTGTCATGTTGTGTCTAGACACAGAGCAGTTACAGGATTGTGTGTCATGTTGTGACTAGACACAGAGCAGTTACAGGATTGTGTGTCATGTTGTGTCTAGACACAGAGCAGTTACAGGATTGTGTGTCATGTTGTGTCTAGACACAGTGCAGTTACAGGATTGTGTGTCATGTTGTGTCTAGACACAGTGCAGTTACAGGATTGTGTGACATGTTGTGACTAGACACAGTGCAGTTACAGGATTGTGTGACATGTTGTGTCTAGACACAGTGCAGTTACAGGATTGTGTGTCATGTTGTGACTAGACACAGTGCAGTTACAGGATTGTGTGTCATGTTGTGACTAGACACAGTGCAGTTACAGGATTGTGTGTCATGTTGTGTCTAGACACAGTGCAGTTACAGGATTGTGTGACATGTTGTGTCTAGACACAGTGCAGTTACAGGATTGTGTGTCATGTTGTGTCTAGACACAGAGCAGTTACAGGATTGTGTGTCATGTTGTGTCTAGACACAGTGCAGTTACAGGATTGTGTGACATGTTGTGTCTAGACACTGTGCAGTTACAGGATTGTGTGACATGTTGTGTCTAGACACAGTGCAGTTACAGGATTGTGTGACATGTTGTGTCTAGACACAGTGCAGTTACAGGATTGTGTGTCATGTTGTGACTAGACACAGTGCAGTTACAGGATTGTGTGTCATGTTGTGACTAGACACAGTGCAGTTACAGGATTGTGTGACATGTTGTGTCTAGACACAGTGCAGTTACAGGATTGTGTGTCATGTTGTGTCTAGACACAGAGCAGTTACAGGATTGTGTGTCATGTTGTGTCTAGACACAGAGCAGTTACAGGATTGTGTGTCATGTTGTGTCTAGACACAGTGCAGTTACAGGATTGTGTGACATGTTGTGTCTAGACACAGAGCAGTTACAGGATTGTGTGTCATGTTGTGTCTAGACACAGTGCAGTTACAGGATTGTGTGTCATGTTGTGACTAGACACAGTGCAGTTACAGGATTGTGTGTCATGTTGTGACTAGACACAGTGCAGTTACAGGATTGTGTGTCATGTTGTGTCTAGACACAGTGCAGTTACAGGATTGTGTGTCATGTTGTGACTAGACACAGTGCAGTTACAGGATTGTGTGTCATGTTGTGTCTAGACACAGAGCAGTTACAGGATTGTGTGTCATGTTGTGTCTAGACACAGTGCAGTTACAGGATTGTGTGTCATGTTGTGTCTAGACACAGTGCAGTTACAGGATTGTGTGACATGTTGTGACTAGACACAGTGCAGTTACAGGATTGTGTGACATGTTGTGTCTAGACACAGTGCAGTTACAGGATTGTGTGTCATGTTGTGTCTAGACACAGTGCAGTTACAGGATTGTGTGTCATGTTGTGTCTAGACACAGTGCAGTTACAGGATTGTGTGACATGTTGTGACTAGACACAGTGCAGTTACAGGATTGTGTGTCATGTTGTGACTAGACACAGTGCAGTTACAGGATTGTGTGTCATGTTGTGACTAGACACAGTGCAGTTACAGGATTGTGTGTCATGTTGTGACTAGACACAGTGCAGTTACAGGATTGTGTGTCATGTTGTGACTAGACACAGTGCAGTTACAGGATTGTGTGTCATGTTGTGACTAGACACAGTGCAGTTACAGGATTGTGTGTCATGTTGTGTCTAGACACAGTGCAGTTACAGGATTGTGTGTCATGTTGTGACTAGACACAGTGCAGTTACAGGATTGTGTGACATGTTGTGTCTAGACACAGTGCAGTTACAGGATTGTGTGACATGTTGTGACTAGACACAGTGCAGTTACAGGATTGTGTGTCATGTTGTGACTAGACACAGTGCAGTTACAGGATTGTGTGTCATGTTGTGTCTAGACACAGTGCAGTTACAGGATTGTGTGTCATGTTGTGACTAGACACAGTGCAGTTACAGGATTGTGTGACATGTTGTGTCTAGACACAGTGCAGTTACAGGATTGTGTGACATGTTGTGACTAGACACAGTGCAGTTACAGGATTGTGTGTCATGTTGTGTCTAGACACAGTGCAGTTACAGGATTGTGTGTCATGTTGTGACTAGACACAGTGCAGTTACAGGATTGTGTGTCATGTTGTGTCTAGACACAGTGCAGTTACAGGATTGTGTGTCATGTTGTGACTAGACACAGTGCAGTTACAGGATTGTGTGTCATGTTGTGTCTAGACACAGTGCAGTTACAGGATTGTGTGTCATGTTGTGACTAGACACAGTGCAGTTACAGGATTGTGTGTCATGTTGTGTCTAGACACAGTGCAGTTACAGGATTGTGTGTCATGTTGTGTCTAGACACAGTGCAGTTACAGGATTGTGTGACATGTTGTGTCTAGACACAGTGCAGTTACAGGATTGTGTGTCATGTTGTGAGTAGACACAGTGCAGTTACAGGGTTGTGTGACATGTTGTGACTAGACACAGAGCAGTTGCAGGATTGTGTGTCATGTTGTGACTAGACACAGTGCAGTTACAGGATTGTGTGTCATGTTGTGTCTAGACACAGTGCAGTTACAGGATTGTGTGTCATGTTGTGTCTAGACACAGTGCAGTTACAGGATTGTGTGTCATGTTGTGTCTAGACACAGTGCAGTTACAGGATTGTGTGTCATGTTGTGACTAGACACAGTGCAGTTACAGGATTGTGTGACATGTTGTGACTAGACACAGTGCAGTTACAGGATTGTGTGACATGTTGTGTCTAGACACAGTGCAGTTACAGGATTGTGTGACATGTTGTGACTAGACACAGAGCAGTTACAGGATTGTGTGTCATGTTGTGTCTAGACACAGTGCAGTTACAGGATTGTGTGTCATGTTGTGTCTAGACACAGTGCAGTTACAGGATTGTGTGTCATGTTGTGTCTAGACACAGTGCAGTTACAGGATTGTGTGACATGTTGTGTCTAGACACAGTGCAGTTACAGGATTGTGTGTCATGTTGTGACTAGACACAGAGCAGTTACAGGATTGTGTGTCATGTTGTGTCTAGACACAGTGCAGTTACAGGATTGTGTGTCATGTTGTGACTAGACACAGTGCAGTTACAGGATTGTGTGTCATGTTGTGACTAGACACAGTGCAGTTACAGGATTGTGTGTCATGTTGTGTCTAGACACAGTGCAGTTACAGGATTGTGTGACATGTTGTGTCTAGACACAGTGCAGTTACAGGATTGTGTGACATGTTGTGACTAGACACAGTGCAGTTACAGGATTGTGTGTCATGTTGTGTCTAGACACAGTGCAGTTACAGGATTGTGTGTCATGTTGTGTCTAGACACAGTGCAGTTACAGGATTGTGTGACATGTTGTGTCTAGACACAGTGCAGTTACAGGATTGTGTGTCATGTTGTGTCTAGACACAGTGCAGTTACAGGATTGTGTGTCATGTTGTGTCTAGACACAGAGCAGTTACAGGATTGTGTGTCATGTTGTGACTAGACACAGTGCAGTTACAGGATTGTGTGTCATGTTGTGTCTAGACACAGAGCAGTTACAGGATTGTGTGTCATGTTGTGTCTAGACACAGTGCAGTTACAGGATTGTGTGTCATGTTGTGACTAGACACAGTGCAGTTACAGGATTGTGTGTCATGTTGTGACTAGACACAGTGCAGTTACAGGATTGTGTGACATGTTGTGACTAGACACAGTGCAGTTACAGGATTGTGTGTCATGTTGTGTCTAGACACAGTGCAGTTACAGGATTGTGTGTCATGTTGTGACTAGACACAGTGCAGTTACAGGATTGTGTGTCATGTTGTGACTAGACACAGTGCAGTTACAGGATTGTGTGTCATGTTGTGACTAGACACAGTGCAGTTACAGGATTGTGTGTCATGTTGTGACTAGACACAGTGCAGTTACAGGATTGTGTGTCATGTTGTGACTAGACACAGAGCAGTTACAGGATTGTGTGACATGTTGTGACTAGACACAGTGCAGTTACAGGATTGTGTGACATGTTGTGACTAGACACAGTGCAGTTACAGGATTGTGTGTCATGTTGTGACTAGACACAGTGCAGTTACAGGATTGTGTGTCATGTTGTGACTAGACACAGTGCAGTTACAGGATTGTGTGTCATGTTGTGACTAGACACAGTGCAGTTACAGGATTGTGTGTCATGTTGTGACTAGACACAGTGCAGTTACAGGATTGTGTGTCATGTTGTGACTAGACACAGAGCAGTTACAGGATTGTGTGACATGTTGTGACTAGACACAGTGCAGTTACAGGATTGTGTGACATGTTGTGACTAGACACAGTGCAGTTACAGGATTGTGTGTCATGTTGTGACTAGACACAGTGCAGTTACAGGATTGTGTGACATGTTGTGACTAGACACAGTGCAGTTACAGGATTGTGTGTCATGTTGTGACTAGACACAGTGCAGTTACAGGATTGTGTGTCATGTTGTGTCTAGACACAGTGCAGTTACAGGATTGTGTGTCATGTTGTGTCTAGACACAGTGCAGTTACAGGATTGTGTGACATGTTGTGAATAGACACAGTGCAGTTACAGGATTGTGTGACATGTTGTGTCTAGACACAGTGCAGTTACAGGATTGTGTGTCATGTTGTGTCTAGACACAGTGCAGTTACAGGATTGTGTGACATGTTGTGACTAGACACAGAGCAGTTACAGGATTGTGTGTCATGTTGTGTCTAGACACAGTGCAGTTACAGGATTGTGTGACATGTTGTGTCTAGACACAGAGCAGTTACAGGATTGTGTGTCATGTTGTGACTAGACACAGAGCAGTTACAGGATTGTGTGTCATGTTGTGACTAGACACAGAGCAGTTACAGGATTGTGTGTCATGTTGTGACTAGACACAGTGCAGTTACAGGATTGTGTGACATGTTGTGACTAGACACAGAGCAGTTACAGGATTGTGTGTCATGTTGTGACTAGACACAGTGCAGTTACAGGATTGTGTGTCATGTTGTGACTAGACACAGTGCAGTTACAGGATTGTGTGACATGTTGTGACTAGACACAGTGCAGTTACAGGATTGTGTGACATGTTGTGTCTAGACACAGTGCAGTTACAGGATTGTGTGTCATGTTGTGTCTAGACACAGAGCAGTTACAGGATTGTGTGACATGTTGTGTCTAGACACAGTGCAGTTACAGGATTGTGTGTCATGTTGTGTCTAGACACAGTGCAGTTACAGGATTGTGTGTCATGTTGTGTCTAGACACAGAGCAGTTACAGGATTGTGTGACATGTTGTGACTAGACACAGAGCAGTTACAGGATTGTGTGACATGTTGTGACTAGACACAGAGCAGTTACAGGATTGTGTGTCATGTTGTGACTAGACACAGAGCAGTTACAGGATTGTGTGTCATGTTGTGACTAGACACAGTGCAGTTACAGGATTGTGTGACATGTTGTGACTAGACACAGTGCAGTTACAGGATTGTGTGTCATGTTGTGACTAGACACAGAGCAGTTACAGGATTGTGTGACATGTTGTGACTAGACACAGTGCAGTTACAGGATTGTGTGTCATGTTGTGTCTAGACACAGAGCAGTTACAGGATTGTGTGTCATGTTGTGTCTAGACACAGTGCAGTTACAGGATTGTGTGTCATGTTGTGACTAGACACAGTGCAGTTACAGGATTGTGTGTCATGTTGTGTCTAGACACAGTGCAGTTACAGGATTGTGTGTCATGTTGTGTCTAGACACAGTGCAGTTACAGGATTGTGTGACATGTTGTGTCTAGACACAGTGCAGTTACAGGATTGTGTGTCATGTTGTGACTAGACACAGTGCAGTTACAGGATTGTGTGTCATGTTGTGACTAGACACAGTGCAGTTACAGGATTGTGTGTCATGTTGTGACTAGACACAGTGCAGTTACAGGATTGTGTGTCATGTTGTGTCTAGACACAGTGCAGTTACAGGATTGTGTGACATGTTGTGACTAGACACAGTGCAGTTACAGGATTGTGTGTCATGTTGTGTCTAGACACAGTGCAGTTACAGGATTGTGTGTCATGTTGTGTCTAGACACAGTGCAGTTACAGGATTGTGTGACATGTTGTGTCTAGACACAGAGCAGTTACAGGATTGTGTGTCATGTTGTGTCTAGACACAGTGCAGTTACAGGATTGTGTGACATGTTGTGACTAGACACAGTGCAGTTACAGGATTGTGTGACATGTTGTGTCTAGACACAGAGCAGTTACAGGATTGTGTGACATGTTGTGACTAGACACAGAGCAGTTACAGGATTGTGTGTCATGTTGTGTCTAGACACAGTGCAGTTACAGGATTGTGTGTCATGTTGTGTCTAGACACAGTGCAGTTACAGGATTGTGTGTCATGTTGTGACTAGACACAGTGCAGTTACAGGATTGTGTGTCATGTTGTGTCTAGACACAGTGCAGTTACAGGATTGTGTGACATGTTGTGTCTAGACACAGTGCAGTTACAGGATTGTGTGTCATGTTGTGTCTAGACACAGTGCAGTTACAGGATTGTGTGTCATGTTGTGTCTAGACACAGTGCAGTTACAGGATTGTGTGTCATGTTGTGACTAGACACAGTGCAGTTACAGGATTGTGTGTCATGTTGTGACTAGACACAGTGCAGTTACAGGATTGTGTGTCATGTTGTGTCTAGACACAGTGCAGTTACAGGATTGTGTGACATGTTGTGTCTAGACACAGAGCAGTTACAGGATTGTGTGACATGTTGTGTCTAGACACAGAGCAGTTACAGGATTGTGTGTCATGTTGTGACTAGACACAGTGCAGTTACAGGATTGTGTGTCATGTTGTGACTAGACACAGTGCAGTTACAGGATTGTGTGACATGTTGTGTCTAGACACAGTGCAGTTACAGGATTGTGTGACATGCTGTGACTAGACACAGAGCAGTTACAGGATTGTGTGACATGTTGTGTCTAGACACAGTGCAGTTACAGGATTGTGTGTCATGTTGTGACTAGACACAGTGCAGTTACAGGATTGTGTGACATGTTGTGTCTAGACACAGTGCAGTTACAGGATTGTGTGACATGTTGTGACTAGACACAGTGCAGTTACAGGATTGTGTGACATGTTGTGTCTAGACACAGTGCAGTTACAGGATTGTGTGACATGTTGTGACTAGACACAGTGCAGTTACAGGATTGTGTGACATGTTGTGTCTAGACACAGAGCAGTTACAGGATTGTGTGTCATGTTGTGACTAGACACAGAGCAGTTACAGGATTGTGTGTCATGTTGTGTCTAGACACAGTGCAGTTACAGGATTGTGTGACATGTTGTGTCTAGACACAGTGCAGTTACAGGATTGTGTGACATGTTGTGACTAGACACAGTGCAGTTACAGGATTGTGTGTCATGTTGTGTCTAGACACAGTGCAGTTACAGGATTGTGTGTCATGTTGTGACTAGACACAGAGCAGTTACAGGATTGTGTGTCATGTTGTGACTAGACACAGTGCAGTTACAGGATTGTGTGACATGTTGTGACTAGACACAGAGCAGTTACAGGATTGTGTGTCATGTTGTGTCTAGACACAGAGCAGTTACAGGATTGTGTGACATGTTGTGTCTAGACACAGTGCAGTTACAGGATTGTGTGTCATGTTGTGACTAGACACAGTGCAGTTACAGGATTGTGTGTCATGTTGTGACTAGACACAGAGCAGTTACAGGATTGTGTGTCATGTTGTGACTAGACACAGTGCAGTTACAGGATTGTGTGACATGTTGTGTCTAGACACAGTGCAGTTACAGGATTGTGTGACATGTTGTGACTAGACACAGAGCAGTTACAGGATTGTGTGTCATGTTGTGTCTAGACACAGAGCAGTTACAGGATTGTGTGTCATGTTGTGACTAGACACAGTGCAGTTACAGGATTGTGTGACATGTTGTGTCTAGACACAGTGCAGTTACAGGATTGTGTGTCATGTTGTGTCTAGACACAGTGCAGTTACAGGATTGTGTGTCATGTTGTGTCTAGACACTGTGCAGTTACAGGATTGTGTGTCATGTTGTGTCTAGACACAGAGCAGTTACAGGATTGTGTGACATGTTGTGTCTAGACACAGAGCAGTTACAGGATTGTGTGTCATGTTGTGTCTAGACACAGTGCAGTTACAGGATTGTGTGTCATGTTGTGTCTAGACACAGTGCAGTTACAGGATTGTGTGTCATGTTGTGTCTAGACACAGTGCAGTTACAGGATTGTGTGACATGTTGTGACTAGACACAGTGCAGTTACAGGATTGTGTGTCATGTTGTGTCTAGACACAGTGCAGTTACAGGATTGTGTGTCATGTTGTGTCTAGACACAGTGCAGTTACAGGATTGTGTGTCATGTTGTGTCTAGACACAGTGCAGTTACAGGATTGTGTGTCATGTTGTGTCTAGACACAGTGCAGTTACAGGATTGTGTGACATGTTGTGACTAGACACAGTGCAGTTACAGGATTGTGTGTCATGTTGTGACTAGACACAGTGCAGTTACAGGATTGTGTGTCATGTTGTGTCTAGACACAGTGCAGTTACAGGATTGTGTGTCATGTTGTGTCTAGACACAGTGCAGTTACAGGATTGTGTGTCATGTTGTGACTAGACACAGTGCAGTTACAGGATTGTGTGTCATGTTGTGACTAGACACAGTGCAGTTACAGGATTGTGTGTCATGTTGTGTCTAGACACAGTGCAGTTACAGGATTGTGTGACATGTTGTGACTAGACAAAGTGCAGTTACAGGATTGTGTGTCATGTTGTGACTAGACACAGTGCAGTTACAGGATTGTGTGACATGTTGTGTCTAGACACAGTGCAGTTACAGGATTGTGTGACATGTTGTGTCTAGACACAGTGCAGTTACAGGATTGTGTGTCATGTTGTGACTAGACACAGTGCAGTTACAGGATTGTGTGACATGTTGTGACTAGACACAGTGCAGTTACAGGATTGTGTGACATGTTGTGTCTAGACACAGTGCAGTTACAGGATTGTGTGACATGTTGTGTCTAGACACAGTGCAGTTACAGGATTGTGTGACATGTTGTGACTAGACACAGTGCAGTTACAGGATTGTGTGTCATGTTGTGTCTAGACACAGAGCAGTTACAGGATTGTGTGTCATGTTGTGACTAGACACAGTGCAGTTACAGGATTGTGTGACATGTTGTGACTAGACACAGTGCAGTTACAGGATTGTGTGTCATGTTGTGACTAGACACAGTGCAGTTACAGGATTGTGTGACATGTTGTGACTAGACACAGAGCAGTTACAGGATTGTGTGTCATGTTGTGTCTAGACACAGTGCAGTTACAGGATTGTGTGTCATGTTGTGACTAGACACAGTGCAGTTACAGGATTGTGTGTCATGTTGTGTCTAGACACAGTGCAGTTACAGGATTGTGTGTCATGTTGTGACTAGACACAGAGCAGTTACAGGATTGTGTGACATGTTGTGACTAGACACAGAGCAGTTACAGGATTGTGTGTCATGTTGTGACTAGACACAGTGCAGTTACAGGATTGTGTGTCATGTTGTGTCTAGACACAGTGCAGTTACAGGATTGTGTGTCATGTTGTGACTAGACACAGAGCAGTTACAGGATTGTGTGTCATGTTGTGTCTAGACACAGAGCAGTTACAGGATTGTGTGTCATGTTGTGTCTAGACACAGTGCAGTTACAGGATTGTGTGTCATGTTGTGTCTAGACACAGTGCAGTTACAGGATTGTGTGTCATGTTGTGACTAGACACAGTGCAGTTACAGGATTGTGTGTCATGTTGTGTCTAGACACAGTGCAGTTACAGGATTGTGTGTCATGTTGTGACTAGACACAGTGCAGTTACAGGATTGTGTGACATGTTGTGACTAGACACAGTGCAGTTACAGGATTGTGTGTCATGTTGTGTCTAGACACAGTGCAGTTACAGGATTGTGTGACATGTTGTGACTAGACACAGAGCAGTTACAGGATTGTGTGTCATGTTGTGTCTAGACACAGTGCAGTTACAGGATTGTGTGACATGTTGTGACTAGACACAGAGCAGTTACAGGATTGTGTGACATGTTGTGACTAGACACAGAGCAGTTACAGGATTGTGTGTCATGTTGTGTCTAGACACAGTGCAGTTACAGGATTGTGTGTCATGTTGTGTCTAGACACAGTGCAGTTACAGGATTGTGTGACATGTTGTGACTAGACACAGAGCAGTTACAGGATTGTGTGACATGTTGTGACTAGACACAGAGCAGTTACAGGATTGTGTGTCATGTTGTGTCTAGACACAGTGCAGTTACAGGATTGTGTGACATGTTGTGTCTAGACACAGTGCAGTTACAGGATTGTGTGTCATGTTGTGTCTAGACACAGTGCAGTTACAGGATTGTGTGTCATGTTGTGTCTAGACACAGTGCAGTTACAGGATTGTGTGACATGTTGTGTCTAGACACAGTGCAGTTACAGGATTGTGTGTCATGTTGTGTCTAGACACAGTGCAGTTACAGGATTGTGTGTCATGTTGTGACTAGACACAGTGCAGTTACAGGATTGTGTGTCATGTTGTGACTAGACACAGAGCAGTTACAGGATTGTGTGTCATGTTGTGTCTAGACACAGAGCAGTTACAGGATTGTGTGTCATGTTGTGTCTAGACACAGTGCAGTTACAGGATTGTGTGTCATGTTGTGTCTAGACACAGTGCAGTTACAGGATTGTGTGACATGTTGTGTCTAGACACAGTGCAGTTACAGGATTGTGTGTCATGTTGTGTCTAGACACAGTGCAGTTACAGGATTGTGTGTCATGTTGTGTCTAGACACAGTGCAGTTACAGGATTGTGTGTCATGTTGTGTCTAGACACAGTGCAGTTACAGGATTGTGTGACATGTTGTGACTAGACACAGTGCAGTTACAGGATTGTGTGACATGTTGTGACTAGACACAGAGCAGTTACAGGATTGTGTGTCATGTTGTGACTAGACACAGTGCAGTTACAGGATTGTGTGTCATGTTGTGACTAGACACAGTGCAGTTACAGGATTGTGTGTCATGTTGTGACTAGACACAGTGCAGTTACAGGATTGTGTGACATGTTGTGACTAGACACAGTGCAGTTACAGGATTGTGTGTCATGTTGTGACTAGACACAGTGCAGTTACAGGATTGTGTGTCATGTTGTGTCTAGACACAGTGCAGTTACAGGATTGTGTGTCATGTTGTGTCTAGACACAGTGCAGTTACAGGATTGTGTGTCATGTTGTGTCTAGACACAGAGCAGTTACAGGATTGTGTGTCATGTTGTGTCTAGACACAGTGCAGTTACAGGATTGTGTGACATGTTGTGACTAGACACAGTGCAGTTACAGGATTGTGTGACATGTTGTGTCTAGACACAGTGCAGTTACAGGATTGTGTGACATGTTGTGTCTAGACACAGAGCAGTTACAGGATTGTGTGTCATGTTGTGTCTAGACACAGTGCAGTTACAGGATTGTGTGTCATGTTGTGACTAGACACAGTGCAGTTACAGGATTGTGTGTCATGTTGTGACTAGACACAGTGCAGTTACAGGATTGTGTGTCATGTTGTGTCTAGACACAGTGCAGTTACAGGATTGTGTGTCATGTTGTGACTAGACACAGAGCAGTTACAGGATTGTGTGTCATGTTGTGACTAGACACAGTGCAGTTACAGGATTGTGTGTCATGTTGTGTCTAGACACAGTGCAGTTACAGGATTGTGTGTCATGTTGTGTCTAGACACAGAGCAGTTACAGGATTGTGTGTTATGTTGTGACTAGACACAGAGCAGTTACAGGATTGTGTGTCATGTTGTGTCTAGACACAGTGCAGTTACAGGATTGTGTGTCATGTTGTGACTAGACACAGTGCAGTTACAGGATTGTGTGACATGTTGTGTCTAGACACAGTGCAGTTACAGGATTGTGTGACATGTTGTGTCTAGACACAGTGCAGTTACAGGATTGTGTGTCATGTTGTGTCTAGACACAGTGCAGTTACAGGATTGTGTGTCATGTTGTGTCTAGACACAGTGCAGTTACAGGATTGTGTGTCATGTTGTGACTAGACACAGTGCAGTTACAGGATTGTGTGTCATGTTGTGTCTAGACACAGTGCAGTTACAGGATTGTGTGTCATGTTGTGACTAGACACAGAGCAGTTACAGGATTGTGTGTCATGTTGTGACTAGACACAGTGCAGTTACAGGATTGTGTGTCATGTTGTGACTAGACACAGAGCAGTTACAGGATTGTGTGTCATGTTGTGTCTAGACACAGTGCAGTTACAGGATTGTGTGTCATGTTGTGTCTAGACACAGAGCAGTTACAGGATTGTGTGACATGTTGTGACTAGACACAGTGCAGTTACAGGATTGTGTGACATGTTGTGTCTAGACACAGTGCAGTTACAGGATTGTGTGACATGTTGTGACTAGACACAGTGCAGTTACAGGATTGTGTGTCATGTTGTGACTAGACACAGAGCAGTTACAGGATTGTGTGTCATGTTGTGACTAGACACAGTGCAGTTACAGGATTGTGTGACATGTTGTGTCTAGACACAGTGCAGTTACAGGATTGTGTGACATGTTGTGACTAGACACAGTGCAGTTACAGGATTGTGTGTCATGTTGTGACTAGACACAGAGCAGTTACAGGATTGTGTGTCATGTTGTGTCTAGACACAGTGCAGTTACAGGATTGTGTGTCATGTTGTGTCTAGACACAGTGCAGTTACAGGATTGTGTGTCATGTTGTGACTAGACACAGTGCAGTTACAGGATTGTGTGACATGTTGTGACTAGACACAGTGCAGTTACAGGATTGTGTGTCATGTTGTGTCTAGACACAGTGCAGTTACAGGATTGTGTGTCATGTTGTGACTAGACACAGAGCAGTTACAGGATTGTGTGTCATGTTGTGACTAGACACAGTGCAGTTACAGGATTGTGTGACATGTTGTGTCTAGACACAGTGCAGTTACAGGATTGTGTGTCATGTTGTGTCTAGACACAGTGCAGTTACAGGATTGTGTGTCATGTTGTGACTAGACACAGTGCAGTTACAGGATTGTGTGTCATGTTGTGTCTAGACACAGTGCAGTTACAGGATTGTGTGTCATGTTGTGACTAGACACAGTGCAGTTACAGGATTGTGTGTCATGTTGTGACTAGACACAGTGCAGTTACAGGATTGTGTGTCATGTTGTGACTAGACACAGTGCAGTTACAGGATTGTGTGTCATGTTGTGTCTAGACACAGTGCAGTTACAGGATTGTGTGTCATGTTGTGACTAGACACAGTGCAGTTACAGGATTGTGTGACATGTTGTGTCTAGACACAGTGCAGTTACAGGATTGTGTGTCATGTTGTGTCTAGACACAGTGCAGTTACAGGATTGTGTGACATGTTGTGACTAGACACAGAGCAGTTACAGGATTGTGTGTCATGTTGTGACTAGACACAGTGCAGTTACAGGATTGTGTGACATGTTGTGACTAGACACAGTGCAGTTACAGGATTGTGTGTCATGTTGTGACTAGACACAGTGCAGTTACAGGATTGTGTGACATGTTGTGACTAGACACAGTGCAGTTACAGGATTGTGTGTCATGTTGTGACTAGACACAGTGCAGTTACAGGATTGTGTGTCATGTTGTGTCTAGACACAGTGCAGTTACAGGATTGTGTGTCATGTTGTGTCTAGACACAGTGCAGTTACAGGATTGTGTGACATGTTGTGTCTAGACACAGTGCAGTTACAGGATTGTGTGACATGTTGTGACTAGACACAGTGCAGTTACAGGATTGTGTGTCATGTTGTGTCTAGACACAGTGCAGTTACAGGATTGTGTGACATGTTGTGACTAGACACAGTGCAGTTACAGGATTGTGTGACATGTTGTGACTAGACACAGTGCAGTTACAGGATTGTGTGTCATGTTGTGACTAGACACAGTGCAGTTACAGGATTGTGTGTCATGTTGTGTCTAGACACAGTGCAGTTACAGGATTGTGTGTCATGTTGTGTCTAGACACAGTGCAGTTACAGGATTGTGTGACATGTTGTGTCTAGACACAGTGCAGTTACAGGATTGTGTGACATGTTGTGACTAGACACAGAGCAGTTACAGGATTGTGTGACATGTTGTGACTAGACACAGTGCAGTTACAGGATTGTGTGACATGTTGTGACTAGACACAGTGCAGTTACAGGATTGTGTGTCATGTTGTGTCTAGACACAGAGCAGTTACAGGATTGTGTGTCATGTTGTGTCTAGACACAGTGCAGTTACAGGATTGTGTGACATGTTGTGTCTAGACACAGTGCAGTTACAGGATTGTGTGACATGTTGTGTCTAGACACAGTGCAGTTACAGGATTGTGTGACATGTTGTGACTAGACACAGTGCAGTTACAGGATTGTGTGTCATGTTGTGTCTAGACACAGTGCAGTTACAGGATTGTGTGTCATGTTGTGTCTAGACACAGTGCAGTTACAGGATTGTGTGACATGTTGTGTCTAGACACAGTGCAGTTACAGGATTGTGTGTCATGTTGTGACTAGACACAGTGCAGTTACAGGATTGTGTGTCATGTTGTGTCTAGACACAGAGCAGTTACAGGATTGTGTGTCATGTTGTGTCTAGACACAGTGCAGTTACAGGATTGTGTGTCATGTTGTGTCTAGACACAGTGCAGTTACAGGATTGTGTGTCATGTTGTGACTAGACACAGTGCAGTTACAGGATTGTGTGTCATGTTGTGACTAGACACAGTGCAGTTACAGGATTGTGTGTCATGTTGTGACTAGACACAGTGCAGTTACAGGATTGTGTGTCATGTTGTGACTAGACACAGTGCAGTTACAGGATTGTGTGACATGTTGTGACTAGACACAGTGCAGTTACAGGATTGTGTGACATGTTGTGACTAGACACAGTGCAGTTACAGGATTGTGTGTCATGTTGTGACTAGACACAGTGCAGTTACAGGATTGTGTGACATGTTGTGACTAGACACAGTGCAGTTACAGGATTGTGTGTCATGTTGTGTCTAGACACAGTGCAGTTACAGGATTGTGTGTCATGTTGTGTCTAGACACAGTGCAGTTACAGGATTGTGTGTCATGTTGTGACTAGACACAGTGCAGTTACAGGATTGTGTGTCATGTTGTGTCTAGACACAGTGCAGTTACAGGATTGTGTGTCATGTTGTGTCTAGACACAGAGCAGTTACAGGATTGTGTGTCATGTTGTGACTAGACACAGAGCAGTTACAGGATTGTGTGTCATGTTGTGTCTAGACACAGTGCAGTTACAGGATTGTGTGTCATGTTGTGTCTAGACACAGTGCAGTTACAGGATTGTGTGACATGTTGTGTCTAGACACAGTGCAGTTACAGGATTGTGTGTCATGTTGTGTCTAGACACAGTGCAGTTACAGGATTGTGTGTCATGTTGTGACTAGACACAGAGCAGTTACAGGATTGTGTGTCATGTTGTGTCTAGACACAGTGCAGTTACAGGATTGTGTGACATGTTGTGACTAGACACAGAGCAGTTACAGGATTGTGTGACATGTTGTGACTAGACACAGTGCAGTTACAGGATTGTGTGACATGTTGTGTCTAGACACAGTGCAGTTACAGGATTGTGTGACATGTTGTGACTAGACACAGAGCAGTTACAGGATTGTGTGTCATGTTGTGACTAGACACAGTGCAGTTACAGGATTGTGTGTCATGTTGTGTCTAGACACAGTGCAGTTACAGGATTGTGTGTCATGTTGTGACTAGACACAGAGCAGTTACAGGATTGTGTGACATGTTGTGACTAGACACAGAGCAGTTACAGGATTGTGTGTCATGTTGTGACTAGACACAGTGCAGTTACAGGATTGTGTGTCATGTTGTGTCTAGACACAGTGCAGTTACAGGATTGTGTGACATGTTGTGACTAGACACAGTGCAGTTACAGGATTGTGTGTCATGTTGTGTCTAGACACAGTGCAGTTACAGGATTGTGTGACATGTTGTGTCTAGACACAGAGCAGTTACAGGATTGTGTGTCATGTTGTGACTAGACACAGAGCAGTTACAGGATTGTGTGTCATGTTGTGACTAGACACAGAGCAGTTACAGGATTGTGTGTCATGTTGTGTCTAGACACAGTGCAGTTACAGGATTGTGTGTCATGTTGTGTCTAGACACAGTGCAGTTACAGGATTGTGTGACATGTTGTGACTAGACACAGTGCAGTTACAGGATTGTGTGTCATGTTGTGTCTAGACACAGTGCAGTTACAGGATTGTGTGACATGTTGTGTCTAGACACAGAGCAGTTACAGGATTGTGTGTCATGTTGTGTCTAGACACAGTGCAGTTACAGGATTGTGTGTCATGTTGTGACTAGACACAGTGCAGTTACAGGATTGTGTGACATGTTGTGTCTAGACACAGTGCAGTTACAGGATTGTGTGTCATGTTGTGTCTAGACACAGTGCAGTTACAGGATTGTGTGTCAT
The DNA here is from genome assembly GCA_027410445.1 of Discoglossus pictus. Lineage (NCBI taxonomy): Eukaryota > Metazoa > Chordata > Amphibia > Anura > Alytidae > Discoglossus > Discoglossus pictus. Next base: position 158,735 of record JAPZIH010000756.1, read on the forward strand.
GTTGTGACTAGACACAGTGCAGTTACAGGATTGTGTGACATGTTGTGACTAGACACAGTGCAGTTACAGGATTGTGTGTCATGTTGTGTCTAGACACAGTGCAGTTACAGGATTGTGTGTCATGTTGTGTCTAGACACAGTGCAGTTACAGGATTGTGTGACATGTTGTGTCTAGACACAGTGCAGTTACAGGATTGTGTGTCATGTTGTGTCTAGACACAGTGCAGTTACAGGATTGTGTGTCATGTTGTGTCTAGACACAGTGCAGTTACAGGATTGTGTGTCATGTTGTGACTAGACACAGTGCAGTTACAGGATTGTGTGTCATGTTGTGACTAGACACAGAGCAGTTACAGGATTGTGTGTCATGTTGTGACTAGACACAGTGCAGTTACAGGATTGTGTGACATGTTGTGACTAGACACAGAGCAGTTACAGGATTGTGTGACATGTTGTGACTAGACACAGAGCAGTTACAGGATTGTGTGACATGTTGTGTCTAGACACAGTGCAGTTACAGGATTGTGTGTCATGTTGTGTCTAGACACAGTGCAGTTACAGGATTGTGTGTCATGTTGTGACTAGACACAGTGCAGTTACAGGATTGTGTGACATGTTGTGTCTAGACACAGAGCAGTTACAGGATTGTGTGTCATGTTGTGTCTAGACACAGTGCAGTTACAGGATTGTGTGTCATGTTGTGTCTAGACACAGTGCAGTTACAGGATTGTGTGTCATGTTGTGTCTAGACACAGTGCAGTTACAGGATTGTGTGTCATGTTGTGACTAGACACAGTGCAGTTACAGGATTGTGTGACATGTTGTGTCTAGACACAGTGCAGTTACAGGATTGTGTGTCATGTTGTGACTAGACACAGAGCAGTTACAGGATTGTGTGTCATGTTGTGTCTAGACACAGAGCAGTTACAGGATTGTGTGTCATGTTGTGTCTAGACACAGTGCAGTTACAGGATTGTGTGTCATGTTGTGTCTAGACACAGTGCAGTTACAGGATTGTGTGACATGTTGTGTCTAGACACAGTGCAGTTACAGGATTGTGTGTCATGTTGTGACTAGACACAGAGCAGTTACAGGATTGTGTGTCATGTTGTGTCTAGACACAGAGCAGTTACAGGATTGTGTGACATGTTGTGACTAGACACAGTGCAGTTACAGGATTGTGTGTCATGTTGTGACTAGACACAGTGCAGTTACAGGATTGTGTGTCATGTTGTGACTAGACACAGTGCAGTTACAGGATTGTGTGTCATGTTGTGACTAGACACAGAGCAGTTACAGGATTGTGTGTCATGTTGTGTCTAGACACAGTGCAGTTACAGGATTGTGTGTCATGTTGTGACTAGACACAGTGCAGTTACAGGATTGTGTGACATGTTGTGACTAGACACAGAGCAGTTACAGGATTGTGTGTCATGTTGTGACTAGACACAGTGCAGTTACAGGATTGTGTGTCATGTTGTGTCTAGACACAGTGCAGTTACAGGATTGTGTGTCATGTTGTGTCTAGACACAGTGCAGTTACAGGATTGTGTGTCATGTTGTGTCTAGACACAGTGCAGTTACAGGATTGTGTGTCATGTTGTGTCTAGACACAGAGCAGTTACAGGATTGTGTGTCATGTTGTGACTAGACACAGTGCAGTTACAGGATTGTGTGTCATGTTGTGACTAGACACAGTGCAGTTACAGGATTGTGTGACATGTTGTGACTAGACACAGAGCAGTTACAGGATTGTGTGACATGTTGTGTCTAGACACAGTGCAGTTACAGGATTGTGTGTCATGTTGTGACTAGACACAGAGCAGTTACAGGATTGTGTGTCATGTTGTGACTAGACACAGTGCAGTTACAGGATTGTGTGTCATGTTGTGACTAGACACAGTGCAGTTACAGGATTGTGTGTCATGTTGTGACTAGACACAGTGCAGTTACAGGATTGTGTGTCATGTTGTGACTAGACACAGAGCAGTTACAGGATTGTGTGTCATGTTGTGACTAGACACAGTGCAGTTACAGGATTGTGTGTCATGTTGTGTCTAGACACAGAGCAGTTACAGGATTGTGTGACATGTTGTGTCTAGACACAGAGCAGTTACAGGATTGTGTGACATGTTGTGTCTAGACACAGAGCAGTTACAGGATTGTGTGACATGTTGTGTCTAGACACAGAGCAGTTACAGGATTGTGTGACATGTTGTGTCTAGACACAGTGCAGTTACAGGATTGTGTGTCATGTTGTGTCTAGACACAGTGCAGTTACAGGATTGTGTGTCATGTTGTGTCTAGACACAGTGCAGTTACAGGATTGTGTGTCATGTTGTGACTAGACACAGTGCAGTTACAGGATTGTGTGACATGTTGTGTCTAGACACAGTGCAGTTACAGGATTGTGTGTCATGTTGTGACTAGACACAGTGCAGTTACAGGATTGTGTGACATGTTGTGTCTAGACACAGTGCAGTTACAGGATTGTGTGACATGTTGTGTCTAGACACAGTGCAGTTACAGGATTGTGTGTCATGTTGTGTCTAGACACAGTGCAGTTACAGGATTGTGTGTCATGTTGTGTCTAGACACAGTGCAGTTACAGGATTGTGTGTCATGTTGTGACTAGACACAGTGCAGTTACAGGATTGTGTGACATGTTGTGTCTAGACACAGTGCAGTTACAGGATTGTGTGACATGTTGTGTCTAGACACAGAGCAGTTACAGGATTGTGTGACATGTTGTGTCTAGACACAGAGCAGTTACAGGATTGTGTGTCATGTTGTGTCTAGACACAGTGCAGTTACAGGATTGTGTGTCATGTTGTGTCTAGACACAGTGCAGTTACAGGATTGTGTGTCATGTTGTGTCTAGACACAGTGCAGTTACAGGATTGTGTGTCATGTTGTGACTAGACACAGTGCAGTTACAGGATTGTGTGTCATGTTGTGTCTAGACACAGTGCAGTTACAGGATTGTGTGTCATGTTGTGTCTAGACACAGTGCAGTTACAGGATTGTGTGTCATGTTGTGTCTAGACACAGTGCAGTTACAGGATTGTGTGTCATGTTGTGACTAGACACAGTGCAGTTACAGGATTGTGTGTCATGTTGTGTCTAGACACAGTGCAGTTACAGGATTGTGTGACATGTTGTGTCTAGACACAGTGCAGTTACAGGATTGTGTGTCATGTTGTGACTAGACACAGTGCAGTTACAGGATTGTGTGTCATGTTGTGTCTAGACACAGTGCAGTTACAGGATTGTGTGTCATGTTGTGTCTAGACACAGAGCAGTTACAGGATTGTGTGTCATGTTGTGTCTAGACACAGAGCAGTTACAGGATTGTGTGACATGTTGTGACTAGACACAGAGCAGTTACAGGATTGTGTGTCATGTTGTGTCTAGACACAGAGCAGTTACAGGATTGTGTGACATGTTGTGTCTAGACACAGTGCAGTTACAGGATTGTGTGTCATGTTGTGTCTAGACACAGTGCAGTTACAGGATTGTGTGACATGTTGTGTCTAGACACAGTGCAGTTACAGGATTGTGTGACATGTTGTGTCTAGACACAGTGCAGTTACAGGATTGTGTGTCATGTTGTGTCTAGACACAGTGCAGTTACAGGATTGTGTGTCATGTTGTGACTAGACACAGTGCAGTTACAGGATTGTGTGTCATGTTGTGTCTAGACACAGTGCAGTTACAGGATTGTGTGTCATGTTGTGTCTAGACACAGTGCAGTTACAGGATTGTGTGTCATGTTGTGTCTAGACACAGAGCAGTTACAGGATTGTGTGTCATGTTGTGTCTAGACACAGTGCAGTTACAGGATTGTGTGTCATGTTGTGACTAGACACAGTGCAGTTACAGGATTGTGTGTCATGTTGTGTCTAGACACAGTGCAGTTACAGGATTGTGTGTCATGTTGTGACTAGACACAGAGCAGTTACAGGATTGTGTGTCATGTTGTGTCTAGACACAGAGCAGTTACAGGATTGTGTGACATGTTGTGACTAGACACAGTGCAGTTACAGGATTGTGTGTCATGTTGTGACTAGACACAGTGCAGTTACAGGATTGTGTGACATGTTGTGACTAGACACAGTGCAGTTACAGGATTGTGTGTCATGTTGTGTCTAGACACAGTGCAGTTACAGGATTGTGTGTCATGTTGTGTCTAGACACAGTGCAGTTACAGGATTGTGTGTCATGTTGTGACTAGACACAGTGCAGTTACAGGATTGTGTGACATGTTGTGACTAGACACAGTGCAGTTACAGGATTGTGTGTCATGTTGTGTCTAGACACAGAGCAGTTACAGGATTGTGTGTCATGTTGTGTCTAGACACAGTGCAGTTACAGGATTGTGTGACATGTTGTGTCTAGACACAGTGCAGTTACAGGATTGTGTGTCATGTTGTGTCTAGACACAGTGCAGTTACAGGATTGTGTGTCATGTTGTGTCTAGACACAGAGCAGTTACAGGATTGTGTGTCATGTTGTGTCTAGACACAGTGCAGTTACAGGATTGTGTGTCATGTTGTGTCTAGACACAGTGCAGTTACAGGATTGTGTGTCATGTTGTGTCTAGACACAGTGCAGTTACAGGATTGTGTGTCATGTTGTGTCTAGACACAGTGCAGTTACAGGATTGTGTGACATGTTGTGTCTAGACACAGTGCAGTTACAGGATTGTGTGTCATGTTGTGTCTAGACACAGAGCAGTTACAGGATTGTGTGTCATGTTGTGTCTAGACACAGTGCAGTTACAGGATTGTGTGTCATGTTGTGTCTAGACACAGTGCAGTTACAGGATTGTGTGTCATGTTGTGTCTAGACACAGTGCAGTTACAGGATTGTGTGACATGTTGTGTCTAGACACAGTGCAGTTACAGGATTGTGTGACATGTTGTGTCTAGACACAGTGCAGTTACAGGATTGTGTGTCATGTTGTGTCTAGACACAGTGCAGTTACAGGATTGTGTGACATGTTGTGTCTAGACACAGAGCAGTTACAGGATTGTGTGTCATGTTGTGACTAGACACAGAGCAGTTACAGGATTGTGTGTCATGTTGTGACTAGACACAGTGCAGTTACAGGATTGTGTGTCATGTTGTGTCTAGACACAGTGCAGTTACAGGATTGTGTGTCATGTTGTGTCTAGACACAGTGCAGTTACAGGATTGTGTGACATGTTGTGACTAGACACAGAGCAGTTACAGGATTGTGTGTCATGTTGTGTCTAGACACAGTGCAGTTACAGGATTGTGTGTCATGTTGTGTCTAGACACAGTGCAGTTACAGGATTGTGTGACATGTTGTGTCTAGACACAGTGCAGTTACAGGATTGTGTGACATGTTGTGACTAGACACAGTGCAGTTACAGGATTGTGTGTCATGTTGTGTCTAGACACAGTGCAGTTACAGGATTGTGTGTCATGTTGTGTCTAGACACAGTGCAGTTACAGGATTGTGTGACATGTTGTGTCTAGACACAGAGCAGTTACAGGATTGTGTGTCATGTTGTGACTAGACACAGTGCAGTTACAGGATTGTGTGTCATGTTGTGACTAGACACAGTGCAGTTACAGGATTGTGTGTCATGTTGTGTCTAGACACAGTGCAGTTACAGGATTGTGTGACATGTTGTGACTAGACACAGTGCAGTTACAGGATTGTGTGTCATGTTGTGTCTAGACACAGAGCAGTTACAGGATTGTGTGTCATGTTGTGTCTAGACACAGTGCAGTTACAGGATTGTGTGACATGTTGTGTCTAGACACAGAGCAGTTACAGGATTGTGTGACATGTTGTGACTAGACACAGAGCAGTTACAGGATTGTGTGTCATGTTGTGTCTAGACACAGTGCAGTTACAGGATTGTGTGTCATGTTGTGTCTAGACACAGTGCAGTTACAGGATTGTGTGACATGTTGTGACTAGACACAGTGCAGTTACAGGATTGTGTGTCATGTTGTGACTAGACACAGTGCAGTTACAGGATTGTGTGACATGTTGTGTCTAGACACAGTGCAGTTACAGGATTGTGTGACATGTTGTGACTAGACACAGTGCAGTTACAGGATTGTGTGTCATGTTGTGACTAGACACAGTGCAGTTACAGGATTGTGTGACATGTTGTGACTAGACACAGTGCAGTTACAGGATTGTGTGTCATGTTGTGTCTAGACACAGTGCAGTTACAGGATTGTGTGTCATGTTGTGTCTAGACACAGTGCAGTTACAGGATTGTGTGTCATGTTGTGTCTAGACACAGTGCAGTTACAGGATTGTGTGTCATGTTGTGTCTAGACACAGTGCAGTTACAGGATTGTGTGTCATGTTGTGTCTAGACACAGTGCAGTTACAGGATTGTGTGTCATGTTGTGACTAGACACAGTGCAGTTACAGGATTGTGTGACATGTTGTGACTAGACACAGTGCAGTTACAGGATTGTGTGTCATGTTGTGACTAGACACAGTGCAGTTACAGGATTGTGTGTCATGTTGTGACTAGACACAGTGCAGTTACAGGATTGTGTGTCATGTTGTGACTAGACACAGTGCAGTTACAGGATTGTGTGTCATGTTGTGTCTAGACACAGTGCAGTTACAGGATTGTGTGTCATGTTGTGACTAGACACAGAGCAGTTACAGGATTGTGTGACATGTTGTGACTAGACACAGTGCAGTTACAGGATTGTGTGACATGTTGTGTCTAGACACAGTGCAGTTACAGGATTGTGTGACATGTTGTGACTAGACACAGTGCAGTTACAGGATTGTGTGTCATGTTGTGACTAGACACAGTGCAGTTACAGGATTGTGTGTCATGTTGTGACTAGACACAGTGCAGTTACAGGATTGTGTGTCATGTTGTGTCTAGACACAGTGCAGTTACAGGATTGTGTGACATGTTGTGTCTAGACACAGTGCAGTTACAGGATTGTGTGTCATGTTGTGACTAGACACAGTGCAGTTACAGGATTGTGTGTCATGTTGTGTCTAGACACAGTGCAGTTACAGGATTGTGTGACATGTTGTGACTAGACACAGTGCAGTTACAGGATTGTGTGACATGTTGTGTCTAGACACAGTGCAGTTACAGGATTGTGTGTCATGTTGTGTCTAGACACAGTGCAGTTACAGGATTGTGTGTCATGTTGTGACTAGACACAGTGCAGTTACAGGATTGTGTGTCATGTTGTGTCTAGACACAGTGCAGTTACAGGATTGTGTGTCATGTTGTGTCTAGACACAGTGCAGTTACAGGATTGTGTGTCATGTTGTGACTAGACACAGAGCAGTTACAGGATTGTGTGACATGTTGTGACTAGACACAGTGCAGTTACAGGATTGTGTGTCATGTTGTGTCTAGACACAGTGCAGTTACAGGATTGTGTGTCATGTTGTGACTAGACACAGTGCAGTTACAGGATTGTGTGTCATGTTGTGTCTAGACACAGAGCAGTTACAGGATTGTGTGTCATGTTGTGTCTAGACACAGTGCAGTTACAGGATTGTGTGTCATGTTGTGACTAGACACAGAGCAGTTACAGGATTGTGTGACATGTTGTGTCTAGACACAGAGCAGTTACAGGATTGTGTGTCATGTTGTGACTAGACACAGTGCAGTTACAGGATTGTGTGTCATGTTGTGACTAGACACAGTGCAGTTACAGGATTGTGTGACATGTTGTGACTAGACACAGTGCAGTTACAGGATTGTGTGTCATGTTGTGACTAGACACAGTGCAGTTACAGGATTGTGTGACATGTTGTGTCTAGACACAGTGCAGTTACAGGATTGTGTGACATGTTGTGACTAGACACAGTGCAGTTACAGGATTGTGTGTCATGTTGTGACTAGACACAGTGCAGTTACAGGATTGTGTGTCATGTTGTGACTAGACACAGTGCAGTTACAGGATTGTGTGTCATGTTGTGTCTAGACACAGTGCAGTTACAGGATTGTGTGACATGTTGTGTCTAGACACAGTGCAGTTACAGGATTGTGTGTCATGTTGTGTCTAGACACAGAGCAGTTACAGGATTGTGTGTCATGTTGTGTCTAGACACTGTGTATTCCTGGTGTCTCCTCTCCAACCTACTCCAGGTATTAGTCCAGGTGGCTATTTGTTAGTCCAGGTAGTAGTGTCTGGACACCACGTGGGCCCGTGTCCCGGTTCTGTTGCTCTGGGTTTGCCACCGGTGGGACATCTCACTTTGGGCTCAAGAAGGACCGCTCTGCTCGGATTTCCTCCGCCTGGATCCTTTTGGGGTGCGCCTCTCATTTCTGAGTTTATGATCCATCTGTGACTGGCCCTTTAAAAAGTCATCATGTCCAGCCCGTCCTGGTGACCGGATCTCCAAAAGGATATCAATAAATTACAATCTGACTGGCGCAGTGCGGGGTCTGAGGCGCTGGGGGGGTCTCTGTCCTACGAGAGTCGCCAACAGTCCAAGATGTCTCTCTGCGAGACTGGAGATGGATCAGTCAGAATGGAACAGGTGTCCTAAAGCAAAGAGAACCCGAATACTGGGAGAGAGACACTGAAATCCTGTCCTTAGAGGATCACCTGCCACCGATGGTCTAAAAGACAAAGCTGGAAAGACTTCAGGAGCATACTATACATTAGAGGAGGAGAGGGGGGTCTGATAGAAAACCTTAAATATGGCAAATGATTTAGTATTGTTCAGGAGGGCAGAATCTCCTAGAAAAAGAGGAATGCAAGACCAAGAGGTCATGATTTGAAGTTGGAATGATGAAGGACAATGTGCAAAAGTACAACTTTACAGAAAGGATTGCTGAAAGAGCCTCCCAGGCGCTCGGGACAGCAAAGGACTACATCCTCATGGGCATTTATTAGGTAGATATAATAGGGGGATTGGATGGATCTTTGGCTTCTTCTCTGTTTATTGTTATGAGCGTGACCACTTACATATATGTAGATTATCACCCTATGGTTATCGTCACATTTACTGGCAGTAGCAGAGGGCTCTTACTCTGTTGTAGGCTCTGGTGCTTTGCACCTGCTGCACCAGCAGTAGTCCTGTCCCTGTTTATTTTTATAATTACTTTATGAGTATTATTATTGGTTTCCATTGATATTTTTAGACCTTCTATCAACCGACACATCCACAAACACCGCTGTCCCCAATGGCCAGGCACCCGAAGACAATGGCGACAACAACCCATTGCGTCTGCGACTATCGGGCCCATCACGTGCTCATGGACAGGCCGCCTCCTGACGCACTTTATGCTCCTTGCTTATGCTCTTGGGAAGTTCTCTCCTGGACCTGGTTCCTTTTCTACACCATCATTGCCACGACCTTCTCAAAGTCAAATGATAAAAGTCTGAAAGACATATTTCCTTGGGATCTATGGACGTCTTATCTTTCTCTCCGTCATATCTCGTATGTACAACGTGGTAAGGAGCTGCCAGGAATGTGCAAAGCTAACACGTCTTGTAAGGTTTGTTCAAGAACCAAATGTAAACATGTTCCTCAGGTTTACACATATGGAGGTGGAGGCCACACACACGGGGTTGGCCAGTAACACATAGGGTTGGCTAGTCACCCTCTGTATAAAGGCATCACTCTGGCCCACTATCTTAGAAAATGGGCAATTAGTTTTTTTGAATAAAAAAAAAAAAATAATAATAATAATAATACAGCCTCTAATTTGTTACTTTTTATGCTGCAATAGGATCTATCATCCATTTTAGTTTCTGCACAACAACTTCCTGAAGTATGAGGAATATTGTAATGTAGAAGAAGCTTCTATCTGCACAGAATGTATCAGCTAAAGGTCAGGTGCCAAAGGTCAGGTGCTAAAGGTCAGCAGACTAGGGAGGGGTAGAGAGAGGGAAATAGGAGGGAGCAAATGGTGGAAGCAGTGGGGGCACAGGGATGAATAGTGGGGTGAAGGGTGGCAATGGGGCAAGATGGAAGTGCATTGTGGGAGATGGAAGTAAAGGAGGGCACTGGGGGAGTTAGCGACGGCTAAAGGGAGGCAGTCTGGGGCAGAAAGGTAGCGCTGGTTAGAGGGAGGACAAGGTGCCGCCATTGCACAGAAGCAACTGACCCGCAGGACAATATTACAAGGATTATCACGTAAGATGAGAACGCCATGGATGTTTCGTGACCTCTCTCTTTCGCCGTCTCTCAATGTTTCTCTCTCTGTGGGGTAAATATCATGGGGGGTCTAAAGTGAGATGCCCCGTATACATTTTCCGCAGGAGCTATTTATCAAACAGGATTATGTTTATCCCACTTATCCCCACGTATCCCCACGTATCGCTGCGTATCGCCACATATCTCCACGTACCGCCGCGTATCCCCACGTACCGCCGCGTATCCCCACGTACCGCCGCGTGTCCCGAAGTATCGCTGCGTATCCCATAGAAAACCTCAGAAGTGCAGGTATTTTACGTTTTTTGGGGGTATTTACATAAAACTCCCAAATACGTATATAAAATCATACAAAACATAAACGTACGAACTGATTTCCTTCATATCGATCTTTAATTCCACTGAATACAGAATGAAGACGAGACGCTAGTTATTAAGGTGCTTCTATGGCGCCATCCCACATTTTCCCGGCGATATTAGTTTTCAAGTTAAATTCAATTAAAGCTTTTTCGATATCTCTATTTCTTGACACTATGGCCCACATTAAATTGCCATCCCGTAACTCTCACAGATGGCCGTATGTCTGCGGGTGAGTCGCGGGCTCCCGTTTCTCTCCGATTTAGATGCTATTCAATTGAGAAGGGGCGCGAGTTACGGGACCAAGCTTCAAGCCTGTAAATCTCTCCCGCGGCCACAAACTGTTTAGAGGCTGGCCGAAATGCGAACGGCCATTACGAGCGTTAGAACGCAATGCGACACATGCCTCTCAGCCAATAGAAAGCAGTCTAGACGAATATGATTGACAGTATGAGATTACACATGTGAGTTCCACGCGCCCGTGCGCTGCCTGTGTTGTAAATTTCATTCGAAGTCGCGCGCAGGCAGTTGGAGGATTGGTATTTTTGAGCGAGAGGAGTTATTTGGAGACCGGTAGTTTGCGTTTTTGTTGATTTATATTCTATTCCATACGGATTTACACTGAAGACTTACACATAGAGACACATAGAGACACATAGAGACACATAGAGACACATAGAGCTAGGTCACACCCCCACCCCATCCCCCAACACATCAATAACTCATAGCACACACACATATACAGTCACACTTTTATTTATTTTTCCTTATTTTAATTTGGTGACATGATGGAGGGAGGAGATAGGAGGGGAGAGGAGGGAGAGTTGGGGAGTAGGAGAGGGAGGAGCAGCAGGATGTCCCAGGGAGTAGAGGTGGGCAGGATGATGTGAGGAGTGAGGTGGAGGAGGGAGAGGAGGAGGGAGGAGAGGACGGAAAGGAGGGGGAGAAGGGAGGAGAGGAGTGCGAGGAGGTAGGAGAGGAGGGAGAGGAGGAGGGAGGAGAGGAGGAAAAGGAGGGAAAGGAGGAGGAGAGGAGGAGGGAGGAGAGGAGGAAAAGGAGGAGAGGAGGGAAAGGAAGAGAGGAGGGAAAGGTGGAGGAGGAGAGAGAGGAGCAGAGATACGTGGTGGAAGGGGGGCCCAAGCGTCAGGGATAAATAGAAGAGGGACAGAGGGGAAGAGGCCTGATCACTGGGGGTGGTAGTTCGGGGAAGGGACAGGCCTCATGGACAGGTCAGGGAGGCAAGGGTCCCCATCCACAGTCGAGAGGCCAAGCGGCTAGGGGCAAGCACAGGGCCCATAATTATGCACACCAGGAGAATGTGGTCCTCATTGGTGCTATCCGTAACTGCCCCGTCATTCTTGCAGGGTCGACGGAAGTTAAGCCTGGGCCTAGGGCTCAGGCTTGGAAGGAGGTAGCGGCAGAGGTTGTGTGAGGTCCGTGAAGCACAGATTTGATGACATCAGGGCCAAGGCGAGGAGGATGATGTCTAAGGAGGAGGAGGGGCCACATTGTCACCTATAATGAGTGGGAGAGGGTCACCAAGGACCTATTGAGACCGTTGCCCGCCACTGGAGCTTTAGCCTGGTGGTCCAGCAGGACCCAGCCTCCCTGTCAGGTGAATATCACATACACCAACATGCCACCACATGTGCATCGACAACAATGGATGGATGGATGCGTCAATAAATCCATGAAGCTGACAAATCACTGTCATTCCTGGGCACAACAACAGTAATCAACCAATAGAGAGTCCATGTATGGGTGTGCCCACTGCAGCGTATGCAGTTACAGACCGCAGCCAGAATCAAGATAGCGTTAGGAGCCAGGAAAGATCAAGACCATGAACCAAAGAATAGATCAAATCTAGCAAATTATAACTAATCTGAGAATGTTCAAGCCTAGATGTCGGATAGTTAGGAATGGACACATGGAGGCGGGGGTGTTGGCTCAATCCAGGCAGGAAGTGGAGGAGCAGAAACCAGTGCAGAGGGAGGAGGAAGGACGAGGATTAGAGGGCCCTTGTTCAGAGGTAATTTTCGTGGTGGGGTCACCCACCGGATCTCCGGCCACAGTGCAGGGATTTGACTCCACTATCCCCCTCCTCGAAAGACTGTGGATCTCGCCAGCGCCTTCCAACTTGCCGACACAGCAGTGCACTGGCCTGGCCGCCACCACCACTGGGCACACCATTCCCGCCACCTCCTCACCCAGCCCTGCACAGAGGACCTCTATCCCTCCACCACCCCCACCACCAAGCCAGGCTGCGCAGGTGGAGATGCTGGCCCTCATGCACCAGCAACTGGGCTTTCTCTGGGGGATCCAGGCCAGCATCTCTGCCATCATGCGGAAGGGATGCGCAGACTTGCAAGGCGCTCTAGGGAGGAGAGGAGGCATCATCTCATGACTGAGTCCTATTTGGCCAGGCTGCTATGACTTGGACTCGTCCCCAGCCCCCCTCCTCTACCCCTGAGGCATCCCCGGGACACCAGCAGCCCGGTACCTCCTCTCCTCCCACCATGCCTCCATCACCGCCAATCATGGTGCCGATGACTCTCCCCACCACCACCAGCAGGGAGACGGCGGCCAGCCATGGAGGATGTGGACCCTGTGCCCAGGCGGAGGAGGACATAGGGGCTGCGCATATGTTTGTGTTTTCTCAACAGCACTCCTCAGTGACAATCCATTGGTCACAATGTTAACCTAATCTAGCCTGGCAACAGCGTCTTGGACCTTGGCCTATGTGATGGTGATATTTTGTATGCAGATGGCTACCTCCCATCACATGGTCCATGATCCTCTTCTCTGTCTCTGACACTTAGGGTTCGTTTGAGCATGCCACCAATTGATGGTCCCCGAGGAATGCTGTTGAGAAGAGATGCCGCAGAGGGCCAGTGAGTCACGCCTAGGGTATCTCTTGTTGTAATAATAGTAACGATTGTGTTTAACATATCATAATATATGTAGATTTACACAACATAGAAACTATTGGCAAAGTAAATAGACTAATAACTATGTAAGGGATAGGAAAGTACACCTTTATTTCCAATATTACTAGCAGCCCAAAAGAACATCCACCGATTGTCATGGACAGAAATAATTCAAACTACATACCATTTTAAAAAAAATATAACTTTTATTGATTTATATAAAATTAGTACAATCAACTTAAAATTAATATTAAGATAATTTTAATCGTGGTCTCCCAATTCAGACAAATAATAGTGTTATATAGCACAAAAACAATGTCTTAATGGTTGTCATGTATATCTCTTACTCACAATTGAGGTATATTATGGTTGTAGTGTAATCTGTACCATAAATACAAAAATCTGTGAGTCTATTGACACCTGATTAGGCCAAGTGTAAAGCGCCACAGTATATAGTGGATGTAGCTCATTCACTGATTATGCTGGACACCAAACTCATAATACAAAGTGTGTAACTGGCTGTATTGTGATCCGGATAGTACAGCGAGACATGAAGGGCCTGGAGACCACCCCAGCCTGCTGTGGTTGGAAGGAGGGTCCCTTGACCTGGCAGGACCGGGTATGGAGGGAGGTGGCTAGCTGGGGGAGGTAGAGCCACTTAGGCGCCAATTGCATCAGTAGTCCCCCAGCTAGCCAGGAGGGAAGATACCCACCCACCCATCCCTAAAGTATTGTGGTTTAAAGTTATAATATGTTTTTAATAAAAGAAAAAAAAGAAAAAAAAAATGAATGATGTTTATTGTCAAGTTGAAGGATTATCTTGTTTTGTTAAGTAATTGTGGTTGTTATATTGTTTAAGTGTAGATTGTATGTTAATTATTTGTCACAGCGGCGGGTGGTGTCGCCAGGCAGTAGTAAAATCGGTAAAATCCTGCCCTACGGTGGTACGGATGTTACAACACGGTAGGCCCTGGAGGCTTCAGGGCGTAGGGCGTACTGTCTCTGGCCAGGCTCCTCCCCTCACGTGGTTATGTTTATTTATTAATGGTTATGGTTATTATGTTTATTTGTGTTTACCAATAAACGCTGTGGCCAGTTTTCCTCCCAAGAAGTAGACTGTGTCTATTCATGATAGGTTAGAGGTAATTGTGTTTAACCCTTATCCTTACATACCAACTGGGCCTTGCTTAGGTCATGTATAAGCCACCTTCGTTACTAAGTGGGGAGTATGCAGACCAGCAGGGGATTACAATATTACCACTGTGGCCCTATCTGGCTTCTTTTAGTGGATTAATCATGTGGGGCCCGCTAATTACCCCCTAATCTGCCTATAGAGACTACACCTATACTATCTATCTAGGTCCAGTCACCCAGTCAGCAATGAACTGCTGTGGAGTCAATTCTGAAGCGGTACTGCAGCCTATGGATCACTCGTGTCGGAGCTCTGTTACACACAGCCAGATGACGTCATCATTGGGAGACAACAGGAAGTTGATCCGACGCGCAGTCGCTATGATTTTTCAGACCTTATTTTGTAGGTTTTGCTTTAGGTTTAATTCAGGCCAATGAAGGCATCTTCTGCATCTGCAAGCATTGTGGAGGAAATGTATGATGTGTACGGTTTTCCCAGGGCCTCTCAGGTAGACATTCCTTCAATGACAGCCCCCCTCAACATGTAGCTTCCACAATCTTAAAGCTATCATATAGGCAGATATCTCAGACATGATTGTTGTTAATGACATCCAGCATTAATATATGCACTAGTGACGCATGTGACCTCAATATCAGTCTGAGAACAGATCCTTGGGTCTGATGTAAGTAACAGTGAATCTGGCTGCTGACCTTTGTGTCCTCTCTTTATTAATGGCTATTTGCCCACATTACTGATTACCCAGAGACCTGGCTAATAGTTAGTAATACTTGCAGATGGGAATCAGGTGAGTTGGTATATTGTTACAGTATTTAGATCTGTACTGTACATGCATTGTGATTCGTTTTTTTATCCTTCTCCACCTTTTTTTAGTTGACAACTTTTTTTTTTCTCTTTGTTTAGTCACCCCACTGTATGTGTGAAACTGGTTGGATTACACAGTGCAGAGGTTGTATCATCTGTTTCATTGAGCTGATCTCGACAAGGTGTAAGTGCTATGCACATTAATGGTTTCTTCAGTTAAATGGAGTAATTTGTGATGATCCTTTTTTTCATCAGAGTCAGGTTGCAGCGGTGTAGTGACCACATGTGACTCTGATAGGTGCTATACATCATGCTTATTGTAGACTATGTCATTACACCCTGTAGGTATTCCCTTTTTCCCCAAGCCTCTTGCTCTCCCGGTATCCGCCCACACCACACCCATGATATTAATGCACAGTCTTGTCCATTTCTGATTGTGCTCTGTGTATGAAATAAAGCTTTGGTATACTGTTATCACTGTGTCCATGTGTTGTCAATGGTTGTGGTTATGGGATATCCATATACATCACATTAGCGCCACATTCCTATATCCTTAAACTAATGAGCCCTAGTTTACATGCAATAGATTGATACTAGTAACAATAATAATAGCATTAGATATCATATAATACTAAATATCAAATGTAATAATAACAAAGGGTTAATACACAGGCCAAGTCCAATTAGTGATAGAGTATGAACTTTCCCCTGAGGGCCTGCAAACAATATGACAGGTGATACTGAGTGGGTTGCCAGTTCCTTCTCTGGTGGACTGTGATTTGTCTGACCTCTCTGCTATGATATGCCCACCAAGAGTGGCCCTACATGATATAGCTCACAGCTTTATTGCAGTACACAAGCCCCTTCACCACCACCACTTAGCAATGCTGAAGGGGACATGGGGAACATACATCACACAAATCTACTGTAACCCACCAGGAGGGGCCGCAAAAACACATGGAGGCTGAGCAGAGGCACGTGGATCAACAGCCAACTCATGTCCATCAGGTTAATCTCCGCTACACCCATCCTAGTAAGTCCCATGCCATTATTGGTGGCTGTGTGCCAAGATGTCTAGCCATTCCCATTTTGTGAGCTCCCATTCTGTTCTTCTATTCATCCATTTACATTAATGTGGATTGCTAAGTGTAGATGGTGAAGGGACTTGTGTACCTGAATGAAGCTGTGAGCTATACCATGTAGGGCCAGTGTAGGTGGGCAAGTGATAGCAGAGAGGTCAGACAAATCACAGTCCACTAGAGAAGAAACTGGCAACCCACTCCAGTATCTTTGGCATGCAACCTTGTGGAACAGCAGAGGTAGAGACCTAGCTAAATGTGGTGCAGTCCATATGGTGTCAGAGAGTCGGACACGACTGAAGGACTGAACAACAAATAATAAAATGTTCCCCTGGTACTTGATATATATGATATGGCGGTGAAATATGACCATTATTTGTTTGGCATGAGTTTTATGTTTTGTGTTGCAATTTAATGAGGTAGTGTGTCTTTAATAGCTTTCAGCATGTTGCAGCATGGCTTTTCATATTGGCATGTGCATGAGCGTTACAGCCTATGTGGAAAATAAAATGTTATTTTTTTGCAATAATTGATATTTGGGAGTTGTTGTGCGTGTCATTGTAACGCCTTCCATTGCTTTTCCCATGGTGTCTTTATATTGTGATTTGCATCGTTACAAACTCGTCTGTGAGCCCTTTGCGGGTCCTATTTGGAACCTGTAAGCTTTGGGCCGCCATTTGGTTTGATTGTGGCTTCAGTGTTGAGCGATTTTGCCAACTGATAAGCGATTAGCGATTTTCACGATCGCAAGTCCTGCAGCCAAGACAGATCAAAGGCTTCTGTAGGGTGTAAGTTACGAGTTTAATTGCCATTTTTTCAAGCCCGTAACTCGTAAGCTGTTTGGAGCCCGCAAAAAGTAGCCATTTGAATAGAAAATTAGCTTGCAACCTCACTTACGGGCTCCCAAATCTCACCAAACCGCAATTGAATGTGGCTCTATTTCTTTTACTTCTTTCCATGTGGGAAGAGGTTTTATTCTCCAATTTAAAGCAATCCGCCATTTAATGTTTGATGAGATGTGAACTAAGAAGTATTTAACTTTACAACCCGTATCATCTGGAAACGTGGAACGCAAATTCAGGCGTAAAATCAATGTCACGCTTTACAATCCTTTTCATATTATCTATACATGGAGACCAAAAACTATGGACAATTTCACATTTCCACCGTATACCTGTCTCAGATTCTGCCAAGATCCATATTGTTTCCTTTACTAAATTTGGAGATTTGTCTGAGTACTAAGTGCCATCTTTGGATAACTTTAAAATACATTTATTTAAGGTTAATACATTGGCGCTTTATATCAAGTGTGGCGCCATTGCTCTCTCAACTCTTCCTCCCATTTACTAATCTTTATAGTTTTTTTTGCTTCTTTCATGTTTAGTTGTTGTGTTTTTGTGTTTTTTTTCCTTTCTTTGTATTAGTTGCTTATACACATTATTAGACAAAACTTTAGATAAAGCATTTTATTCCAGCCATGTTTCTCCTTGGAGACCATTTTCTCTCCTCAGTACTTCAAAGGTTTTCCCACTTGAGAACAAGTCTGCTAACGTCTTAAGGTTCCATCTCGCCGAAATGTAAAAGGTCCTTCACTTGGGGTTATTATGGGCGATAGCAGAGAGGGACCTTACTAATCCCCATTTAATATTATAACCAGAAAATGTATCGCCAGGGAA
Organism: Discoglossus pictus; assembly: GCA_027410445.1. NCBI lineage: Eukaryota > Metazoa > Chordata > Amphibia > Anura > Alytidae > Discoglossus > Discoglossus pictus. The sequence continues at coordinate 176,875 of JAPZIH010000756.1, forward strand.
GGCTTTTTATGTTCTTTTTATCTTTATCTTTACTCAAGTTTTCAATATTCTGTAAGATCTTTTTCAATTACCGTATATACTCAAGTATAAGCCCAGTTTTCAGCGGCTTATACTCGAGTCAGTCCCCCCCCCCCCCCCGTGTCTCTTTCCATCCCCCCTCCTCATCCTAAATCCCCCTCCTCACTTTACCCCTCTAAATACCTCTTACCTCCATCTGCAGCTGCTCCTCCGCTCCTCCACGCTCCTTCCTGCGTCGGGACCCGGCATATGCTAATGAAGTGACGTCACATACGCGCCACGACATCGGCATTGGCCGGGTCAAGACGCAGGAAGGAGCGTGGAGGAGCGGAGGAGAAGAAGATGGAGGTAAGTGAGGGGAGAGGTATTTAGAGGGGTAAAGTGAGGAGGGAAGTTTAGGATGAGGATGGGGGGGTTGAGGATGAGGATGGGGGGTTGAGGAGGGAGGTTGAGGAGGGTGATAAGGGAGGGGGAAACAGACACAGGGAAGGGAGAGGGGGGAAGAGACACAGGGGAGGGAGAGGGGAGAAGAGACACAGGGGAGGGAGTGGGGAGAAGAGACATGGATAGAGAGGGGGACACAAGAAAAGGGCACACAAGAGGGACACAGGGGGCAGCACATTTCCCACCCTCGGCCTATACTCGAGTCACTCTTTTTACCCAGTATTTTGTGGTAAAATGGGTGCCTCGGCTTATACTCGGGACGGCTTACACTCGGGTCGGCTTACACTCGGGTCGGCTTGTACTCGGGTCGGCTTGTACTCGGGTCGGCTTACACTCGGGTCGGCTTACACTCGGGTCGGCTTACACTCGGGTCGGCTTATACTTGGGTCGGCTTACACTCGGGTCGGCTTACACTCGGGTCGGCTTGTACTCGGGTCGGCTTGTACTCGGGACGGCTTACACTCGGGTCGGCTTGTACTCGGGTCGGCTTACACTCGGGTCGGCTTACACTCGGGTCGGCTTACACTCGGGTCGGCTTACACTCGGGTCGGCTTGTACTCGGGTCGGCTTACACTTGGGTCGGCTTATACTCGGGTCGGCTTACACTCGGTGTAACGGAACCCATCACTGTTTTACCCTGTGTTATGGTTATTTAATTATTATGGTTAAAATATGATCACATTGCTGTACTGTCGATATGTTGGTTTGTGCTCTGCAGGATGTTGGCTCAGACCATTGCAGACACCTAGCATAATACATAATCCTATTAGGGTCTCCTAGAGCCAGGAGAGCCCTATTGTGTAAAGTGTTCACATTGTGAAAGATGGAACAAAGAGAAGCATTATCTAATCAATGTCTGATTGTATCAAAAGTAGCCGGCTTGTTCCTGGGAGGTGTGACCACACCTATTGTCTCTATTGTGTGGCCAAATATGGGCATGTGTATTACCTGTGGAAAGAGGTGTATATATATTTCTGCATATAACAAAATAAAGTCAGTATTCTTTGACTCCCAAGAAAGTGTCGTCCAATATGGGTGGTCTGGGCTTCTGAGACTGCACAGTGCTTCTATATGGATATTTAATGCTGAACCTGACTTTCCCTCTGGAACTCTTGGATGGGATTATACCAACTTCACTTTTACACAGCAGCTTGCCAGGGAAAAGGACGTCTCCAACGGCTGGTACCCTCTCACTACCGGGGTAGCCGTTACATTGGTGGCAGCGGTGGGATGGTCCTTTTCATCCCCAACGCAAGTGCTGAATGGAATACCAGTACGCTAAACTGAAAAGACCCACACTAAAGGATCTCTTGGAAACCAGAGGAAGGAGTGCCAACAACCGACCACGGAGAGAGCTGATAGCTGACCTACTGGAGCTGGACGAGATGGATCGAACCATGGAGGTCGTGGACCAACCTACCCCTGTCAGCGAGGAGGAGGAAATTACAAACCTGGTTCAGCAGAGATTATCCATGTACCCAGCAACATCCATGGAGCTAATAGATCAGCTGTTCCGGGAAGCGAGAACGGAGATACAAAATAGGAGGGGGCACGAACTTGAACTGGCAAGAGCTAGACAACCCCTGGCACATACAGTTCATACTCCCCCACCCGCTGCTACAGTAAAGAAAATACCCTTCACTGCCTTCAAAGCGTTTGTGGAAAGTGAGGAAGAAATTGATGGATATTTGGCTGACTTCGAGAGGCAGTGCTCACTACACCAAATACCACCAGACCAATGGGTCACTATTTTGGCTGGAAAGCTATCAGGAAAAGCAAATGAGGCTTTTTGGGCGCTTACTGAGGAAGATATTGCGCAGTATCGCCGGGTGAAGGCTGCACTGCTCACCAGATATGCCGTCACCCCGGAAACATATCGCCGTCGCTTCAGGGAGTCTAAAAAGAAGGCTGCAGACTCCCACATGGAATGGGCCAGCAAGATACAAAGGGTGGCATCACATTGGGTGCGAGGTTGCAATGCCAACACAGGAGAGAAAGTACTACAGCTATTCCTGATGGAACATTTCTTCCAAGATCTGGCGGCAGACATACAGGATTGGGTGAGAGATCGTCGCCCTGCTAACTTAACCGAGGCAGCACGGCTAGCGGACGAATACGCAGAGTCCAGAAAGGTGAGCCAAGGGTCCACACGACCAACGTCTGGAGCAGAGCCACGCACTTCAATACCCGCTGCACGCACAGAATTTCGGGCCCCAGTACCCCCAGGACCGCCACGGCCTCAGGGGTCTAACCACCAACCCCGGGATTCTTACAAAATGACGTGCCATCGCTGCAGCAACACAGGGCATATTGCCCGTTATTGCTCTTTGAGATCAGCCAATAACAAATGGAGGCGCACAACACCCCACACAGAGACCCCGCCATCACGTCCCTCTGCTGCTCACTGCCTGAAAATCAAAGGGAGCCCTGAGGAGTGTTTGGGAATCTTGTATGAGGCCAACCCCGTACAGGCTGCCTCCCCGGATAACCGCCAGCATCACCGCCAAGAGGTGCGTGTGAATGGACAGATAGCACAAGGCTTAAGAGACACTGGCGCTACCATCACTTTGGTGCAGAAACATCTCGTGAAACCAGAACATGTATCTAATCGTACCGTTGCTGTTCGTGTCGCAGGGGGGGCTGTTTTTTGCTTACCCACCGCCCGGGTACACTTGGATTCGGGAGTCGGGTCGGGAAAGACCACAGTAGGCATCATGTAGAATTTACCTGCTGAGGTTGTGCTGGGCAACGATATTGGCCCTCTAGCCTCAGCCTTTTTACCCACGACTGCTGCTGCTTGTCCCGTGACCGCCCGCTCACAGACCTGTACCGAGGACGTTCCTACAACAGGTCGGGAGACCCAGGTAAGCCACAAGCAGACACTTAGTACTAACGCCACAGAGAGACCCATAGCGTGGGACACCCCCGAAGAGCTTGTGAGTGAAACTAGACATGACCCCAACCTGCAAAAGTACCGAGCATTGGCCGACGATAGAGGGGATGAGCGGGAACGTTTTATATGGAAAGGGGTTTCTATGGGACAGAGATTGTGGCCCACCTTTTGGACACTGGGATCCTGGATTGTTGGGATGGGATCCTGGATTTTCTTGGGTGGGTGTACAGGGGGAGAACAGTGGGCCCTGTACAATAGGGGCCCGACCACGAGCTGGGGGAGGAATGTACTCTGCAACTTGGGATGGTTTTGCTAAAGGACTTCAGTTCATTTGGAAGGCTGATGCTTTTCTGCCTCATTATTTAATTGTCTGAAACCAGTTTGTAAAATGTATTTTCCCTCTCCTTGAAATGTTTATTGCTGTGAATGCTGTATGAAGTGTGCCTTTGTTTTGTTCTTGAAATGTGAGGAAATGTGAATTGCAGTAATGCTGATGGGTTGTCAAACTGTAGAAGTGACCAACAAATCGTTTTGTCCGGACATCCCCAGGCCGATCCGTTGGGATCAGACCGTGTATGCCGGCTTATGGTCACGGGGGAGGTGCGTAACGGAACCCATCACTGTTTTGCCCTGTGTTATGGTTATTTAATTATTATGGTTAAAATATGATCACATTGCTGTGCTGTCGATATGTTGGTTTGTGCTCTGCAGGATGTTGGCTCAGACCATTGCAGACACCTAGCATAATACATAATCCTATTAGGGTCTCCTAGAGCCAGGAGAGCCCTATTGTGTAAAGTGTTCACATTGTGAAAGATGGAACAAAGAGAAGCATTATCTTATCAATGTCTGATTGTATCAAAAGTAGCCGGCTAGTCCCTGGGAGGTGTGACCACACCTATTGTCTCTATTGTGTGGCCAAATATGGGCATGTGTATTACCTGTGGAAAGAGGTGTATATATATTTCTGCATATAACAAAATAAAGTCAGTATTCTTTGACTCCCAAGAAAGTGTCGTCCAATATGGGTGGTCTGGGCTTCTGAGACTGCGCAGTGCTTCTATATGGATATTTAATGCTGAACCTGACTTTCCCTCTGGAACTCTTGGATGGGATTATACCAACTTCACTTTTACACAGCAGCTTGCCAGGGAAAAGGACGTCTCCAACGGCTGGTACCCTCTCACTACCGGGGTAGCCGTTACACTCGGGTCGGCTTATACTCGGGCCGGCTTATACTCGGGTATATACGGTATGTTATGTTTTATCATGTCTTTGGTATGTCACCAAGATACAATTTGGTTCCAGCATCTTCCTAAACCACCTTACTTAAAGTTTCTTTGTAGTATATCCATTTTTATCCTTTGTTTTTTGTTGTTATTCATAAAATCATTTATTAGTTTGGAATTGTAACAATATCCCTTGAGGGATTTCCAAAGGCTTCTACGTAGGTAGGTAGCATCGACATATTTATCGCAGATATTCGAAGGCGGTAGTTCTTATAATTGAATTCGTCTTTACCTATTTTGGGAATCGTAATGATGACAGATTGTAGATACTTTGCAAGAAATTGTATTTAATTAAATGTATTTTTAAAGGATTACTTAAAACAGAAGAGAACAATTTGTAGTTTAGGTTTGGAAAACCATCGGGTCCTGGGGACTTATTGAGGTTATGGCTTCTTTTATTTCTTCTGTTGTTTTCTCTCTAATATTTCACGTTGTTCTTCCCTAATTTTCTGGAGTTTTAATTTAGCCAAAAATTGTTTAATTTGTAACTTAGTAGATTTTATAACTGTTGAATTTTCTTCAAGATTATATAACCCTTAAGGGGCGTGGCCAAGCACAGCACGAAGCAGACGTGCCAAGTAGGAACTCCATTGGTATTACCGACAAATAGGCTTATTGTGGCCAGCGGAGACCTCGTAATTGGATCTACAGCACTGCAGAGGATTCCCCTCAACACAAATCATTTGATACCCAGGAAGTGTGGACAAGGCTTAGACCCAAATCTCCCTGAATTGCCGTCAGACCGGACTCACCCGCTGTAGAGCAGAGGGAGATGCTGAGCCCCATCGGGGAGAAGAAGGGGGGTCCCCTGGAGCCCTGCGACAGCCCCAGAACAGCGAGAGGGGGTGAGAGAGGGCGATGTGCTCGTGAGACAGAAGACCCCCCACAACCGGAGAGGGCGCCATCTTGGAAGCAAGACATTTTAGAATCGCAGCCTCTGCAGCCCAACAGGACGGATCTCTCCAGCGGCTACAGGACTGGAAACCGAGGGGAAGAAGCCAAGGTGAGGAGAGAACAGGGTCATATCCCCTGGAAGGCCCAGTTTGCTGCACAAGAGGTCACCGGCCATTACATATAGGGCAGACACTCAGATCCAAGGACCTACTGTTCTCTCCAGCCCTGGGGCAAAGCCCAAGTGACTCTTCCTCAAAGACAGTCCCCATTTATTTCATCTGACGCTACGTCATACCACTCCACAACGGGACAACCTCAGGGCAGATAAACCCAACATAAATAAACCCATGACTGGATGTGAAAAGGCCCAGTGGGGCGTATTACATGTGAACACCCAAAACCCTTAAGAGGGTGCAGATAATAAAGGCCCAAAAGGTCAGCCTCACAAGTACTATGGAAGGGCTTCCATGTATTGTGGGTGGTGATCCCCAGACTACAGGCTTTGCCGGGGTGTTTTGTATGAAAGTAGCATAGTACGGTCACCCTGTGGCCAAATTGGATTATTGGAAAAAAGAAAATGTCTGTATAATTAGCCCCATCTAGTGGCCAAAAGTCAATATTCTTCTGCTCAAATTGACTGTGATAAAGTGACGTTATACTGCCACCCTGTGGTTCTAAAACGAAGTGCAGCTATCTGGAAATACCAAGGAAAAGCTTTTATCTTCTACAGAATTCAGAGATATCATACCTTCTTAGCAGAAGTAATTTGTAATTAAAACAAAATCTGTAGCAATAAGCGCTGGGAGCAAAAAATAATAAAAGCAATTCTGACTCTAAAACATTTTTGCTTGGTCTTACACGCTTAGATATCTGCCTCATCACGTGTCCATTCCGGAGTAAAGGCTCAAAGAATATTATTATGTAAATCACGCCAACCCCTCCCTGTCTAGGGGCACGTATACAAAAGAAGTGACAAGTCAATAAAGTAAAATTTAAATTTTATATTTAAGACAAAAGAAGGAGATGGCAGGTTTTCCCACGAGGCGCAACACTAAGGACATACAAGCTTACTGTACGCCAAGACACACCCCACAAGCCTCGCAACCGAAACCCATTACTGTGCCTTCCGCACCAAGCACAAAGACTTGAAACATTTGATACCCTCATTTTGATCTGAGATTACAATGGAAAATCATAAAGTGGTGATGGAACTAAGGAAATAAAAATCGTAGATTTCAAAATGGCCGTGCTGAAAGATAACTACAATGACTTACTTCAGGCACAGAAACAGTTAGAAGAAGAAGAAGTGGCTCTTTTGATAGAGGAACAAGCGTATCAGCAGCCTGCTCAGGAAGACTTGGAAAATAGGTCCAGGAGATCAAATATTCGCATTAGAAATCTCCCTGAGTCAGTGCGAGACCTATCGCGATATCTAACAGAACTCTGCGAATGCCTCTTACCAGACATGAGGGCAGAGGACTTTAAATTGGACAGAATACATAGAGCACTTGGTGGTTGCTCACCCACTTCTGACCGCCCAAGATTTCACTACTTTGCTACTAAAGATACGTTTATGAGAGCGGCAAAGGCTGGAATACCCAAGGTGGAGGGACCCCAACCGAGCATCTTATCTTCCACAACATTATTCAAACGTAAAACACTAAAACACGTTCTAGAAGCCATTCTTTCCCATGGTTGGAAATATACATGGGGAGTTTCCTTACCGACTGACTATTTCCAAAGAGAGGAAAACATTTTTTGCTTGATCTCTAGAAGAAGAGATTGCCTGACTTACTTCTTGGAATATACAACTGCCAGACATGAGCCAGACTCACGGACCGTCGCAATCCATTACAGCAACTTGAGTATAGCTCGTGCTGCTACTGCTCTGTCTGCCATTTTCTCTAGACTTTATTCATATGTTATGGCCCTCGGATTTGAGAGAACTTTCTTGGAAGGAGGATTTATCATTATTTCAATTTATTTGTTTTTATATAGACTTACTAAGTAACTTTTTTACGTTATAGTATGTAATAAATGTGCCCCGACCGGACTACGTTATATTTTGTTAAACAGGACAGTAGATACTAGAGGGCTCACCATAGAAATACGAGAGGACAGTTTTTGACTCTCCTCTAAGTGACTTAAATTACTGTTATTTTTATTAAAAATAGGTTATATATTAAGTCAAGGTGTAATGGTGACGCCTATTTGTGCACATATAGATTACAAGTTATATCTGACACAATGCTAGCGAGGAGACCACAAAAGCCGAGGTAAACTCATTTATCGCTAAACTATTGACTAAAGATAACGATATTGTAAACCAACCAGATCAAATTGCACAGACTTTCCAACAACTTTACTATGAGTTATACTCATCTCCCGCTCATTCAGGGACGAAGAATCACAAATCCCATATCAACGATTTCTAAGCGTCTATTGAGTTCCCACAGTTTGATTCGGCAGACATAGAATTACTAACAGCCCAGCAGAGGAAATTAGATTAGCAATTAAGGATATAAGTCCCAGAAAGTCCAGATGGCTTCCCAAATTACTACTACAAGCAGTACATAGAGACTTTGCTGCCCCATCTTCAACTTCTACTCAATGATTTTCTCTCAGGGAAGACCACGAAGAGAGAGTTTCTGAAAACAAAGATCACTGTGTTGCATCAGGAAAATAAAGACCCTATGCAGTGCAATAGCTATAGACTGATTTATTTAATCAATAACGACATTAAACTGTTCTAGTAAATAGACTTGCATGCTTGCTGCCATCTGTGATTCATCCGGACCAGGTAGAGAGGCACCTGACAATACAAAGAGAATCAGGACATAGTTTTCGATAAAAAGTTACCCCTCCTGTTGTTATCTTTAGATGCCGAAAAAACATTTGATAGAATTGATTGGATCTATATGAAAGAGGTATTACTTAGATTTGGCATAAGCGAAAGATTTCTCACTAGTATTATGTCATTATACTCAACTCCAACAACATATGTCTCATACCAGGGTTTGAGATTGCAATTACTCAATATAGCTAGAGGTACTAAACAGGGATGGCCACTATCTCCTTTACTTTTCACACTTTGTATTGAGCCCTTGGCAATAGCATTAAGAGAATCATCATGGGGGGTAAGGCATACAAATGGAGCCTCTTCGCCGAGATCTTAATCACCATCACAGACCCGTTAATTAGCCTTCCCAAGCTGTTTCAGATATGACTAAATTTAGACAAATTTCGGGCTTTAAGGCAAATACCAGTAAAAGTGAGGCACTCAATATTTCCTTACCCAAACAGCTTGAAAACCTGTTATCACAAAATGTTTCTTTTAAATGGTCCCAGAATCAGATCAAATACTTGGGAATTCATATCCCTAGAATCTCTAAATTAATTTATGACGCCAACTACCACGATATTTTCAAGGAAATTTATAATAATTTTTCTCTTAAAATATCATGGTTTGGTAAAATACATGCAGTTAAGATGAACACGCTCCCTAAATTATTGTATCTTTATCGAACTATCCCAATAACAATTAAATGAAAAGACATAGCTGCCTTACAAAAGGCAATCTCTAGTTTAATTTGGGGAAACAAAAAACCTAGAATAAATAAAGCTACCATGAAAGCATCAAAGACGAGAGGAACTTACTGAGATATTATCAAGCAGCGAGATTGGCCCAAATGACCAAATGGTTTATAGGAGACGCCCCACCAGTGTGGCTAGGAACAAAACTTCATACAGAATGGGATATTATGGCTCAGCGAACATTATACAATTACTTTGAAATCATTAGCTTTGTGTATAAATCAATCCATTACATTGTGGAAGCAGATAAAAAAAAGAACCAGATTGCTAGAGGATGGCTCGTGGCCAGCACCGTCATGGTCACCTCATAGAGACCAATCAGTCAATAAAAATTCCCAACTAACATGGTGGGTCAGGAATAAAGTTATAATCGTTGCAGATGGATTGTCAAAGTTGGTCCCCAGTAGACTTTAGGACGAGTCATCTCTTGTCACATAAAGAATGGATTCATTTGATGATGATTAGTACCAGGAGAGGGCAAATTACACAAGTCAGCTAGGAAGACGCCCTATGAATCCTGTTGCTTGCACAATCCAAGGTAGGAAAAACATCAATGTGGTCACTCCCAACACCCTGCCATACAGATCATCTTGGGATTAGGAACTCAATATGGCATGGGGACAAATTATTAAAAATGCAGCAAACTCCTCTTTAAATATCACACTGAAGGAAAATGCGTCTGAACCCGCATGAGATGGCACCTTACACCAGCTAGACTGAAACTTGCGAATCACATGGCAGATGGAAACTGTTTCAGAGGGGGCAACACAACAGGATAGGCAGTGGGACTGCCCCAAAATGAAACACATTTGGTCTGCAACCTATAATACGTTAGAGACACTGTGGGACATGAATATCCCCCAAAAGCCGGAGGAGGCATTGCTAGGTTTACCATCAAATCAAATATTCCTAGCAGCCAGAAGCACAACTGCCCCCACATATGAAGAGGTAATGCGCAAAATCTATTTCATAAACTCAATGAGCACCTTATCGGCCAAAATTGTCAGGAGATATAGACGATGGGCGTCATGTTGGGACATTTGGACCCTGAGAGCCAACAGGTGATGTAGGTATGAGCTTATCTTTTTCTGTATATACCTTGTTTTCATTCTTACAATAAAAAACTATTTAAAAAAAAAAAGAAGATTATATAACCCTCTATAGAATAAAAAATATATATATCACCAATTAATTTTGGCAACACATTCTCTCCCTTCTTGATCTTTTAATTTAGTTATACTTTTATAAACATTTCTTTTCTTTATCTTATTAGCCAATAATTTCCTTACCTTATTTCCCAGACGGTAGTTTTTTTGCAGAGTAAGCCGAATTCTATGTAAAAATGTCTTCATTTAATTTTGAATTTCCACAATCTTTATCTGGGGCTTATTCATCGTTTCTGACTCCTTAGTGGCGTTCTTCTTTTCTTCCTCTATATGTATTATGGGATGATTTATTGTTCATTTTAATAAACTCCACTATTTTATTTTGCATATTTTTCAGCAGGGTAATCCATATTCCTTTTATAATTATAGTTTATTTGTTGAGTTTTGTTGATATGGATTTTAATCTTGGCTGATCGGACCAATCTATCCTTGTGTCTGCTCGAGAAAAAAGGTAAAATCTCTTTCCTCAGGATGTAACTATATTCCCTCATTCTTTATCCCATTTATTAATGAGCTTTTTATGTTTTCCGGCTGTTAGAATAAACTAAGATATAAAATATTTGATAATTAAAAGTGCATTTTAAAGGTAAATCTTTTTTGTATATGGTCCTTTGAGCTGATGATAATGTGACATGTTTTAGAAATAACTGAAAAATAAACATAGCCTTTAATTTTTAAATGTTTTTGTGAGGTTCCATTTTTTTCTAAGCTGACCCAGTCATAGCAAATGAATGAAATATTTTTTTTTAGAATGAAAGCACTAGCAGTTGTAGGTGACATATTCCCATTGTATTTAAAAGTCTCCTCCCACCTCAGGAAGAAACCGGCTGCAGAAAAACATGGAACATGAACTATAACCAATCTGTCGTTTGGTGTAAAATGCTAAAATGGTCCAGATCCCCGTTAATTAGCCCACTCACTTAAAAAAGGCAAGGTAAGAGCTGTGCGTTTTTTAGCCCTAATGTCACTATATACCACAGTGTTGTCTGAATGCCCATCTTTGATGGCCGTCCTCTTTTGTTACTGGTGGAGGCCATCAGGGTTTGTCACAGACGGCCAGATCACAGCAGCAAGTCCAATGATTCCCAAGTCCAGTTCATTTTAGGTAAAACCCTGACTGGGTACAGGTGAGCCAACCAGAATCCCTGAGCTTCTGATTAACTGAGCTGTGTCCAAGCAGATGTAACCTGTAGGTGGTCCCTGAGGACTGGAGATGGCAAACACTGATCTACACCATTAATATGCCCACTTTGCCCACTTCCAAACACAAAGCAACCTCCAATCTGTTTTCATTGGTTTGCTAGGTAACTAGCGACTTGCCCGTCAAAAATGACGTCAATAAAATGTGAAGCTTGGCAATGCTGTTTGCCACACTATGCGAGGCTCTCCCGCCTCTAAACTGCGTGCTTTGCGATGAGCGCCTTCGGCGCACATTGCAAGCCTTTTCCCCATTTACTTTACGGGCCTCGCGATGAGCTCATTGCAAGCCTTTTTCTAAGTCATGTGGGCCTTGTGATGAGCGCCTACGCCTTTGGCGCTCATTGCGCATGCGCAAGCCCTTGTTTTTTAACACTGGGTGACGACAACTCGCAATTACCACAACTATTATATGTGAGTAGTGACTTGCCCGTCAAAAAATGACGGTCAATAAAAGAATGTGTTGAAATGCTGTTTGTCACACAATGTGAGTGTACTGTGTGCCTCAACTATATAGACCCCTCTAACACACTATCTAATATACAATAAATACTATCTATATACTATACACCCCCCTATCTAATATACAGTACATGCTATCTCTATATAGCAACCCTAATTCTAAGCTACAATAAAATAATTAAGACCACTTACCTTTGAGATGTTTCTTCAGATCACCAGCCTAGGGTAAAAAAAATATTAAAAAAATTAATACAACAAGTTTACATAAAATAAATAAACATTCTAAACATTCTAAATATTATACTCACCTTTCCAGCATGTTCCGTCCTCCTCCATCTTTGCTTCTGCGGCGCATCCCCTGTTAAAAAAACATTACATTACTTCACATACATAAACATAAAACCAAGTAAAATAAACACAATATACATTGTACTACCTCCCCGCGATGTCTCCGGCCTCCTCGCGTTGTGCCACCGGAAGCATCCGCGCTCTTTAAAAAAAAAATGTCCCGACGCTAATGAGCCTCCTACGGAGTGTTCCAGAATCAAATTGGCATTGGCTGCTTCTGATTGGCTGAAAAGGCTGTCTATCAAGACATCTGTGCCTTCCCATTGGCTGTAATACTGATTGACATTGACAATTTCCAATAAGAAGGCGCAAATCCTTCACCAATCAGTACGTGGGGGTGTATTCCATTGTGATTGGCTATTGTCAGCGCAACCAATCAGAATTTCGCAGATGCCTCCAGCCAATCACCCCGTGGGGGTGTTTTCCATTGTGATTGGCTGAATGCATCTGCGCCTTGTGATTGGTTTAAATAAAGATTGACAGGTGCATTATCCAATCAGAGTGGGATTTTAGGGTGTATCCCTTTCTGATTGGCTCACACATTGGCGCCTCCTGATTAGGTGAATTTGATAGACAGCGTTTTCAACCAATCATAAGGCGCCATTGCCTATTTTCTTCCGGGAAAGTCTCCGGGAGCCTCATTAGCGTCGGGAATGTCCGTGAGTGCGGATATGAGTACTTTTTTTTTACAGGGCAGGGCAGAAGAGGAGGGGGAGGAGGCCGGAGACATCGCGGGGAGGTAAGTACAATGTAGATTATGTTTATTTTATTTTGTTTTTATGTTTATGTTTATGTATGTGTATTAATGTTATGTTTTTTTTTAACAGGTGCCGCCGGAGAAGGGTAAAAGAATAAGGACGGGACATGCCGGAAAGGTGAGTAGAATATTTAGAATGTTTAGAATGTTTATTTATTTACTGTAAACGTGTTGCACTAATTATTATTTTTTTTTCCCTAGGTGCCTGATCTGAATGGACATCTGCAAAGGTAAGTGGTCTTAATTATTTTATTTTAGCTTAGAATTAGATTATTTTATATATAGATAGCATTTATTGTATGTTAGCTAGGGGTATGTGTTTTATATACATAGCATAGCATGTATTGTATATTAGATTGTGTTATTTATTTAGATAGATTGGGGGATGTATATTAGATAGATAGGATGTATATTAGATTATGGCATTTACTTAGATAGATTGGGGGATGTATATTAGATAGGGGTGTATTGTATTGTATTTAATTGTATTGTATTGTATTGTATTATATTGTATGTATTGTATTGTATGTATTTGTATTGTATTGTATTATATTGTATGTATTATATTATATGTATTATATGTATTTCTTTTTCAGCTGTGTAATTTTTTCCCCCCTGTAGTTCGGGGGGGGGGGGGGGGGGGGCGATGTGGTTGTAATGTGTTTTTTTATTTTTTGTAATGTAGATTTTTTATTTTTTGTGACAGGTTTTTTTATTTTCTGTAATGTATATTTTTTATTTTTTGTGACTTAGGTTTATTTATTTTCTGTAATGTAGATTTTTTTTATTTTGGTGGGGGTTATTAGGGGGTAGGTAGGTTAGTGTAGGTGTTAATAGGTTAGTGTAGAAGCTGTTTAGTTGATACTTAATGTTTTATTAGCGGGGTATAGTGCAGTGTAGTGTTTATACTTAGTGTCATGATGGTCCTTGAGGACCGTCATGGCACTTATGTGGTTAATGTTGGGTTGTAACAGGCCCATAATGGTCTTAATATACCCTTATGGGACCGATGGGGTTAAATAGAGGCTTATAAGGGTCTGTATGGACCCCCATGAGTTACAGGGTTAATTAGCGGTTTATGGGGGTCTGTATTGACCCCCATGAGTGAGGGGGTTAATTAAGGGCTTATGGAGGGGCTGTATTGACCCTCCTGAGTGACGGGGTTAATTAAGGGTTTATGGGGGTCTATATTAACCCTCATGAGGGACAGGGTTAATTATCGGTTTATGGGGTATGTATTGACCCCCATGAGTGAGGGGGTTAATTAAAGGCTTATGGGGGGCTGTATTAACCCTCCTGAGTGACAGGGTTAATTAAGGGTTTATGAGGGTATGTATTGACCCCCATGAAAGAGGGGGTTACTGAAGTGCTTATGGGGATCTGTATTGACCCCCATGAGTGACAGGGTTAATGAAGGGCTTATGGGGGTCTATATTGACCCCCATGAGTGACAGGGTTAATTAGGGGTTTATGGGGTTCTGTATTGACCCCCATGAGTGACAGGGTTAATGAAGGGTTTATGGGGGTCTAAATTGACCCCCATGAGTGACAGGGTAATGAAGTGCTTATGGGGGCCTGTATTGACCCCCATGAGTGACAGGGTTAATGAAGGGCTTATTGGGGATCTGTATTGACCCCCATGAGTGACAGGGTTTATGAAGGGCTTATGGGGGTCTATATTGATCCCCATGAGTGAGGGGGTTAATGAAGTGCTTATGGGGTCTGTATTGACCCCCATGAGTGACAGGGTTAATTAGGGGTTTATGGGGGTCTGTATTGACCCCCATGAGTGACAGGGTTAATAAAGGGCTTATGGGGGTCTATATTGACCCCATGAGTGACAGGGTTAATGAAGGGCTTATGGGGGTCTATATTGACCCCCATGAGTGAGGGGGTTAATGAAGGACTCACGACGGTCTGTATTGACCCCATGAGTGACAGGGTTAATGAAGGGCTTATGGGGGGTCTGTATTGACCCCCATGAGTGGCAGGGTTTATGAAGGGCTTATGGGGGTCTATATTGACCCCCATGACTGAGGGGGTTAATGAAGTGCTTATGGGGGTCTGTATTGACCCCCATGAGTGACAGGGTTAATGAAGGGCTTATGGGGGTCTGTATTGACCCCCATGAGTGATAGGGTTAATGAAGGGCTTATGGGGGTCTATATTGACCCCCATGAGTGAGGGGGTTAATGAAGTGCTTATGGGGGTCTGTATTGACCCCCATGAGTGACAGGGTTAATGAAGGGCTTATGGAGGTCTGTATTGACCCCAATGAGTGATAGGGTTAATGAAGGGCTTATGGGGGTCTATATTGACCCCCATGAGTGACAGGGTTAATTAGGGGTTTTTGGGGGTCTGTATTGACCCCCATGAGTGACATGGTTAATGAAGGGCTTATGGGGGTCTGTATTGACCCCCATGAGTGACAGGGTGATAGTGTATATTTGTTTTATTTTATAATGTGTCCTTTAAGGACCTTTACTACCCCCCCCCCCAATAAACCATTAAATCTAAACTAATCCACCTCTACCCTAACCTATTAACCCCTACCTACCTAATCCCCTATTAATCCCCCACCCCACTAATTACCCAAAAGGAAAAAGCTAAGTTACAAAAAAAAAAAAAAAAAATGTTACAAAAAAAAGGACATTACAACCTCCCCTCACTAAAAAAGTAAAAAAAAAAAGAACATCAGAACGTCTAAGAGGAGATAAATACATCCAGGGTCAGTATAAAGATTTGTCACTGGAGCTTTTTGTGCCAAGAGGTTTTCAACTGACAAGAGGGCATCCTGAGGTCTAGAAGTAAAAAGATTCCACCTTAAAGAAAGAAAAGGGTTCTTCACAGGAAGGGTGGTTAATCTGTGGAACTCTCTACCAAAGGAGGTGGTGACAGTGGATTCGATTAAAAGGGGACTGGATATATTTTTAAATAAAAAGGGAATTAACGGTTCTCCTGGATAAATAGAGACAGAGTATTGATTCTGGGAGGAATCCGATCTCCAGTATCCGGGGTCAGGAAGGTATTTTATATTTTTTTCCCTGTTGAGACGACTGGCTAAGTTTCACTGTTTTTTTTTCTTTTCGGTTTGCTTCCTCTGTATAAATTAACAATAAATCAGTGTATTGCCAAGTTAGGGTTATATAGAGTTTATATGGGTTAAAGGGGTATAGTTAGGCATACTAGTGTAGTGCTCGGACTTTGGTAAATGTTTCATTCGCTGTTGTCCACTGCACATGCTCTTTGTCTTTATCACCAATGCTTCTAATCTTAATAATTAATACATTCATTTATGCATAAAATTCAGCAATTCTAAGTTCTATATCATTTTTGAGGCAGTTCCAGAACATACGGTCTAATTAGATTTTACCTCAAGTAACTTCTCCTCCGGATGGCTGCGTGCCCCTTCCCTACTCTTAGGGTTTTCTCGTACAACATTTATTTTAATTATTAATAATGCGATGTTGCTTATTGTAATCGGTTCTTGATCTGATCTTTGAAATGAAAATCAGCTAAAACATCATCACCAAGTTTGTGCCTTTCTAAGAAGTCCTAGTTATAGTCCATCCAAGCCAATGGCGTCGTCCATCACAAAGCTGGGTACAAAAACAGAATACAGTATTTTCTAAGTAAAAAATAAAAAATTAAAGAGATATAAAAAAGCAGCTTGTAAACATGTCTTCTGCCTTACCGGGAAGTCTATGTTTTACATGAAGTTGGCAGGCCCGGCCTAGCACCATGGAGTAGGAAAACTATGGAGGATAAGCTGTGACCTCCGCTGGTTGGCTCCAATAACCTACAAACTTCTAAAGAAACCATAAACAGCCCGGACAGTCCCCACTAGTCCAGTTACCTGGCCAGAGAAGATCACGGCAACAAGTCCAATGGAAAGAAGCAGATAAGCATGTTGAAGATGGACAGTCCCAGGTAACTTTTCGGCATTGTCATGGTGGGCTGTAGATTCCCATCTGTAGTTTGGGGTTTGGTGAGACATTGGTGTGTAAGAAGAATTTGGGACATGAAGGGGGTAAGATGCCACGGACTACGAAGTGTAGAATGGCTTTCCATCTCTCGGGTCTCTCTCCAGATGTGTAATGTAGTGATGATATATCCAGATCGGCGCTCTGTTGTGACGCCAGCCTATCAGAACTGGATGATCTATGTGGTCCAAATGGATTAGTGTCTCCCACTTTGGGCCATCTTACCACAACCTGACATGGCATTATTCTGCACCAAGAAACACGCCATAAATGAAAATGTACTTTATGCCCAATCACATATTGTAATTGTTAAACTGCAAGACGTCGTCACGCTTTGCAATGTTGTGTACGACTTAGGCAATGAGCGCCAAAGGCAATCATTGCCTGCGATCCTTGCGTAGCAAGGCGAGCAGTTGCGGACGACTCAGGCGCTGAGGTGCTCATCACCTGCAAGCCTCACGTACGAGGCGAGCAGTTGAGCCATTAAAAGTCAAAGCACTTAGGCGATGAGCGCCAAAGGTGCTCATTGCCTGCGAGCTTCGCATAGCGAGGCGAGCAGTTAAAGCATTGAAAGAGGCTGGGCTTAGATGAAATGAGCGCCAAAGGTGCTCCTGCGAGCTGTTGAGGCTTTGAAAAACGCCGGACTTAGCCTCCAAGCACTTAGGAAATGCGAGATCGACTTAGGCTGCAAGCAGCTGAGGAACGCGGGACTTAAAAAAAAAATTACGAGACGCAGGACTTAGAAAAAAAGGTCAGAAAAATATGAAGTTAACGGCCGAACCGCGCACATCCAAAAACACACACAAAAAAAAAAAAAACGCACACAGCACGGGGGACAGCCAGGACGTCTGGGAGTGAGGTTGCACGTGAATTTAAGATTCAGTAGTCAAAAATCCGTAAGCGAGAAAAAAATGGCAGCTGAAAAAAATGAAAACGAGGCTACATGACCACGAAGCGCGCAAAACACCGGCAGTCGCGTACAACTCTTACCCAGGGACGTACGAGGTACAACATACACTATTACAAAGGATGGAAAATGCTTGCGAAACGCGTAACACATAGACATTCACCGCCATTTTACAACACTAGCTTGCAACTAATAACATTATGGGCCCTATTAAATTCCAGCCTCGTAAATAAGAGGCTTCTACTTAAGCCCTACGTACTGCAAAGTTTCTCTAACTTACAATGCTATTAAATTAGCCCTGCTGCGAGCAACGTATGAGCTACGCAGCGCGGCCGTACGTATCTACACTGCGTAAATGTACATGAGGAGTGACAGCCTGCGAGATGATATCGCAGGCTCCCACTCCTCATCAAGTGCTGCGGGGGTCCTAAAAGGGACCTCCGCGGCAGTCCCCCACATAAGCCCTGCCATGGGGGGTACTCCAAACCCCCCCCTAGGCACCTAAAATGAACCCCCCCTCAATGCGGGGGTCCCTGTCGGGACCCCCGAAGTGTCCTCACATGAACACCTTGCTGCAGGGGTCCATAGGAACCCCCGCAGCCCCCACACATTAACCCCTTGCAGCGGGGGTCCCCGATCGGCACCGATCAGGCCCCCGCTGCATTTAAAACTTTTAAATTCCCCGCCGCGGCTCCTTAAAGGGGCCGCGGCACACTATTACCCAATCCCGGCCGCGGCACTTAAAATTAACCCCCCTCTATGCTGGGGGTCCCCATCGGGACCCCTGAAGTGTCCCCACATAAACCCATTGCAGGGGGGGTCCCCGATCTGCATAGATCAGGCCCTCCGCTGCATTTAAAACTTTTAAATTCCCCGCCGCGGCTCCTTAAAGGGACCTCGGCACACTATTACCCAATCCCGGCCGCGGCACTTAAAATTAACCCCCCTCTATGCTGGGGGTCCCCATCGGGACCCCCGAAGTGTCCCCATATAAACCCCCTGCTGCGGGGGGCCCCGATCGGCACCGATTGTGACCCTGCTGCAATTCAATTTTAAATTTCCCGCCTCGCGGGTCCTCAAAGGACCGTAAAGGTCCTGAAAGGACTCGCACTAAAAATATTAACCCCAGGCAACTATAATTACCCCATTAACTCATGATGGTCAATCCAGACCACCATAAGGCTCTATTTAACCCATTAACTCATGGTGGTCAATACAGACCACCATAAGGCCTAAATTAACCCATTAACTCATGATGGTCAATCCAGACCACCATAAGGCTCTATTTAACCCCATCAGTCCCATAAGGGTATATTATTACCATTATGGGCCTGTTACAACCCAACATTAACCACATAAGTGCCATGATGGTCCTCAAGAACCATCATGACACTAACTACAAACACTACACTATAACCCCCAATAAACCATTTAATCTAAACTAACCCCCCTCTACACTAATCTATTAACACTTACACTACCTACCTACACTACCTACCCCCTAATAAACCTTCCCACCACTCTAATTACAAAAAATAAAAAACCTACAGCACAGAAAACAAAAAACCTACAGTACAAAAAACAAAAAAACAATTACAACCCCACCCCCCACTACAGAAAATAAAAAAATACATTACAACCCCACCCCCCACTACAGAAAATAAAAAAATTACACACCTGAAAAGGAAAGACAGATAAACACAATACATTACATACATATAATACATTACATACATTACATACAATACATGACATTACATATAATATATTACATATAATATATTACATATAATATATTACATATAATACATTACATACATTACATACAATACATGACATTACATATAATATATTACATACATTACATACATTACATATAATACATGACATTACATATAATGTATTACATATAATATATTACATATAATATATTACATATAGTCCTAATCAAATACCCCCTATCTATCTAACATACAATCTATTTAATTTAAAATAAATCCTAACTATATCAAATACATCCCCCTATCTATCTAATATACAAAAAATCCTAACTACATACACAGACCCTAATTCTAAGCTAAAATCAATAAATTAAGACCACTTACCTTTAAGATGTTGCTTCAGATCACTAACCTATGGGTCAAACAAAAAATAAAAATTAGTACAAAACATTAACATCAAATAAATAAACATTCTATACATTCTAAATATTCAACTCACCTTTACAGCATGTCCCGTCACTGTTTAGCTCTTCCGGCGCGGCCCTGTTAAAAAAAAAAACACAATACATGAATACATGAATACAATATATAAACAATAAATAAAATACACAAATAAACATCTAAATATACATTGAACTTACCTCCCCGCGATGTCCCCGGCCTTCTCTCCTTCAGCCCCGGCTGGGCCGCGGAACCATCCGCGCTCTAAAAAAAAAAAAAAAAAAAAACTAACGGAGGTCTGCACTGGCAGACCTCCCCGACGCTACTGAACCTCCCGGAGTCGTTTCCGGGAGGAAATTGGCATTGTCGGCTTGTGATTGGCTGAAAAAGCTGTCAGCCAATCAAAAGTCGTCAATGTAGGAGCCAATCAGGATGCGCAGATGTCTTCTACCAATCACTCCGTGGGGGTGTATCCCATAGTGATTGGCTGAAGGCATCTGAGCGTTGTGATTGGTTCCCAGAAAGATAGACAAGTGTTTAAGCCAATCAGGGTGGGATATTGGGGTGTATCCCATCCTGATTGGCTCACACATTGACGACTTTTGATTGGCTGAAATTGATAGACAGCTTTTTCAGCCAATCACAAGCCGCCAATGCCAATTTCCTCCCGGAAACGACTCCGGGAGGTTCAGTAGCGTCGGGGAGGTCTGCCAGTGCAGACCTCCGTTAGTTTTTTTTCTTTTTTTTTTTTAGAGCGCGAATGGTTCCGCGGCCCAGCCGGGGCTGAAGGAGAGAAGGCCGGGGACATCGCGGGTAGGTAAGTGAAATGTATATTTAGATGTTTATTTGTGTATTTTATTTATTGTTTATATATTGTATTCATGTATTCATGTATTGTGTTTTTTTTTTAACAGGGCCGCGCCGGAAGAGCTAAACAGTGACGGGACATGCTGTAAAGGTGAGTTGAATATTTAGAATGTATAGAATGTTTATTTATTTGATTTTAATGTTTTGTACTAATTTTTATTTTTTGTTTGACCCATAGGTTAGTGATCTGAAGCAACATCTTAAAGGTAAGTGGTCTTAATTTATTGATTTTAGCTTAGAATTAGGGTCTGTGTATGTAGTTAGGACTGTAATTATTTTATTTTACTTTAGAATAATGGTCTGTGTATGTAGTTAGGATTTTTTGTATATTAGATAGATAGGGGGATGTATTTGATATAGTTAGGATTTATTTTAAATTAAATAGATTGTATGTTAGATAGATAGGGGGTATTTGATTAGGACTATATGTAATATATTATATGTAATATATTATATGTAATACATTATATGTAATGTCATGTATTGTATGTAATGTATGTAATGTATTATATGTATGTATTGTATTGTGTTTATCTGTCTTTCCTTTTCAGGTGTGTAATTTTTTTATTTTCTGTAGTGGGGGGTGGGGTTGTAATGTATTTTTTTATTTTCTGTAGTGGGGGGTGGGGTTGTAATTGTTTTTTTGTTTTTTGTACTGTAGGTTTTTTGTTTTCTGTGCTGTAGGTTTTTTGTTTTCTGTGCTGTAGGTTTTTTATTTTTTGTAATTAGAGTGTTGGGGAGGTTTATTAGGGGGTAGGTAGTGTAGGTAGGTAGTGTAAGTGTTAATAGATTAGTGTAGAGGGGGGTTAGTTTAGATTAAATGGTTTATTGGGGGTTATAGTGTAGTGTTTGTAGTTAGTGTCATGATGGTTCTTGAGGACCATCATGGCACTTATGTGGTTAATGTTGGGTTGTAACAGGCCCATAATAGTAATAATATACCCTTATGGGACTGATGGGGTTAAATAGAGCCTTATGGTGGTCTGGATTGACCATCATGAGTTAATGGGTTAATTTAGGCCTTATGGTGGTCTGTATTGACCACCATGAGTTAATGGGTTAAATAGAGCCTTATGGTGGTCTGGATTGACCATCATGAGTTAATGGGGTAATTATAGTTGCCTGGGGTTAATATTTTTAGTGCGAGTCCTTTCAGGACCTTTACGGTCCTTTGAGGACCCGCGAGGCGGGAAATTTAAAATTGAATTGCAGCAGGGTCACGATCGGTGCCGATCGGGGCCCCCCGCTGCAGGGGGTTTATGTGGGGACACTTCGGGGGTCCCGATGGGGACCCCCAGCATAGAGGGGGGTTAATTTTAAGTGCCGCGGCCGGGATTGGGTAATAGTGTGCCGCGGTCCCTTTAAGGAGCCGCGGCGGGGAATTTAAAAGTTTTAAATGCAGCGGGGGGCCTGATCTATGCAGATCGGGGACCCCCGCTGCAAGGGGTTAATGTGGGGGTGCTGCAGGGGTCCCGATAGAGACCCCTGCAGCATGGGGATGTGTATAGGGTGCAGGGGGGAGCCTCACACTGCTGTCTCGGGCTGTTCCGAGGCAGCACGTAGAGGCTTTCGGATCCCTTGCGTGGACTTTTTGTCCACGTAGGGATTCTTACGATATGCGAGACTCGTGCATAGATTTAAGGCTACGTAGCTCTCTTGGAGCCTATTCTCGGCCATTTTCTCGCAGTCATATCGTAAAGCAGGCTGCGAGAGATTCGGTTCTCGCAAACAGCAGGAAAACTGCCTTTTGCGAGCACCGAGAGAACTACGAGGGAGAATTTAATAGGGCCCTGTGTATCTAAAATGCCCCTTTACACAACTAAACAAACACTTTCCCCTTGCGCACGCAGCCTATTTACACTGCGCACTTGCCACATTGCTGACACTTACACCTCAGGTCACCAACAGTCCAAATGTACATTGTATGCTGCAGGAAAACAACAGCGATTGTCAGCTCTTCAGGACAGCCGTCTGACAACTAAGCTTTAGATGATTTTCTCCACCCCAACAACCATCGTCTGGATTGGATGAGACATTGACGTGTGAGAGGACCCTGAAGGTATTTTACCTCTATATGTGCAGTGAGCATGGCGGCCGGGTACAGGAGATGGGGACACTGGTAGGCATTAAGTTGGGGGACCCTGGGTATTATACTGGGCCCCAAGACTTCTGATTCTTAGAGTAAATACATAAGACAAACACAACAAAAGTGTACGCACTGTACAGAAGGCACCGAGGACCCCGCACTAAGAGCTTATAATCTAATCTTGTTAGGAGAGACAAGCAGAGAGGATTAAGTAATAACAACTGGTGGGTGGTTCAGAAAGACTGATTGACCAGTACAAATCACAAATGTCAGTTTATGTTTATTTAAAGAAAGTACAATTTGCATAAGTGCTATTTATGTTAAACCTATATTTTTTACATGTGCAAACAACAGCAAAATACAGCTTTCAGTTTAAAGTATAATTAAAAAAGTGTTTTACAGAAAGGAAGTGAAATATCTAAATTGAGATATCATTATTCAAGCTCTACCAAAGACAGTCTAATTAATGTTACCACAGTTGAAATCTCCAACTTCCTTTCAGTAGTGTCCAGGACAATGAGAGGGAAGGGTACAGCATAAGCCATTGATGGTTAATGACATTTCTTTACATTGAGAGATAACTATGCTGGGGCAGAGAGTAATATGAGATGTAGGGGGGCTAGCAGCCGTGGGTCTGAGCTTGTGTAAAATTGTTACACAGTTCATACAATATGATTTAACTTGTTTATTTATTTACTGCAATATAATCAATATAATTACAACTTACATTTGAAGTTAACTATTTTAGATGTGCTTACCTCCACCCGTATCTAGGACCGGGAAGGGTCTGCCTGAGGGGACTGTCTTGAAAGGAGTCCAAATCCATTGTTTATCCGCCATCTTGGTTTCAGTTCTATTACAATCTGGTAACAAAACATTTAGGACAAGCTCCTGAGCTGATCCCACTACTGCCACCAGACATGGGGTGGGAAGAGGCCGACCTGCTGGTAGCAACAAGTCTAATGTTAAATGTAAAAATTAAAAGCTATTTGGGTGTTTTCACCTCAGTAAAGAGACCAATAACTTCTACAGTGGACCTTTAAGTAGAGTTGGAGACTATGAGAAGTAAAATATTCAGACTTTCTCACTCATTGGACTTGGGCTAATCAAAAATGTGGTTTGCCGCCTAATATATCTCACCTTACCCCTCACCAACAATTGTCATTGACTCTTTCTTCTGCCTCCTTGGCGTGGTGGGGTTCATGGGGCCTCACGAAGTTTGGCCGATGGTACAAAGGTAATCTAGTTCTCAGGAACTACTGAAAATGCAAACATTTTATTGAAACCACAGAACGAATATTGGGAAAACCTAAAGGGAAGTGGTTCACTAACATTTGTGACAAAGCCCCACTTTCCAAAAGTATTTTATATAATTATTATAATGAGAGTCCTCCAACTCAAAAGATGGAATATATAAGTCATTGGGAGGAAGATTTGGGCTTCACAGGAGATAAGGATTCATGAGAGAACCTTACCAAAGGTTCTTTAAATAGTAGCATCTTAGAGACCTCTTAAGATTCTCCACAGAATATATTTAACTCCTGATAAACTACACAGAGAGAATCAGGAAGTGGGCTCTTTCTTTCAAATATGGTGGACTTGTCCTCGGGTTGAACAGCTATGGATTGAAGTTGGCTTCTGATATATTTAATACCCAAATACACGCAATCCCAGAAACTTGTCTTCTTGGCCAACCATCAATCTCCCTCTCTTCATCTCAAAATAAACTTTTACAATTCCTTATGCTAAAAATTAGAAATCGAGGACCCTCAGGCTGCAAGATAAACTCAACTACATTCTCATTAATAAAAGGATGTCCCACATTCTACAAGACACGGTTCATGATTACCTGGGGTCCTTGGCTAGCCCCACATTATATTCTCCTTCTAATATAAATGAGATTATCTTATCCAAGATTGCGTTTTCTCATGGAGGAGCAGAGGCCCCTTGTCCTGTCGCCGGTGGCGGAGCCCGTAGTCGGAGGCAGGTACTGCTTTCTTAAATGCAAATCTTTACACAGAGAAACTAACCTGTTGTGACCCTTCCACCCTACCCTTTCTAGTTTATTTGATATATCAAAAAGAGAAAAGAAAAATTGTTAAACTCTGGTAAAGACTTAGCCTATTTTAACGGATAAAGGGGAAACCCAGCAACTGGTAAGTCCTATATACACATACGGACATATGGGGAATATCACTACCAGGCATTGTTGTTTGTGTATGTCTAAATTGAATTCATCATTCTCTTCTCCCCAATATGATGTCAAATGTTGATCTTACATGTCTTGGCTGAATAAAATGTATTGTGAAAAAAAGTAAGATGTTCTCCCAATGGCCTGTGGGCCTGGACTCGAAGGGGATTCTAGTATATGACTTTCTGGGGGTACCTGCCACAGATACACAAAGGATTTAAAGGATTAAACAAGAAACTCCCAGACTCCACCTGATCGTAGTAACGTAGGGACGAGAAGCCCTGGGAGCTCAGCTATATGCTGCCATCTTGGTCTCCTCAATCTTAAACCCCATGTCATCTCCTCTAAGACAACCCTATTCCACTAGACCCATTTTTCTCTAATTTACTATCTTCCCCTGCTCCTCGATAACCCCGTCTTGTTTCTCCACCCAATATTTTCCTACACCCCAATATCACCCATGTACCTTTGTTTTTTGCACTAACTCCGGATTATTTGTTTCCTACACCATCTCTCCTATATTCCTTTGTTATTTATCCCCTTCCTTCATCCTATTTTATTTATGAGCTATCATGCTGGTCTTTTACATTATAGAATTAAAAAAAGGCAATGTTTTTATATATGGTCCTTTGAGATAATAATATTGGAAAATGTTTCAGAAAGCAGTAACATAAATTCATAAATAGACATAGAGTGTCATTTATAAGCAGTTATTATGCTCTGTCGGGTTCCATTTTCTTTTTTTCTTAGCTGACCCTGTCATTGCAAACTAATAAACTATTACAATGAAAGCACTGGCAGATATAGGTGAGATCTAACAAAGTGAAATTGATGGACTGAAGGTCTTTTTTCAAACTCAATTACTACCTATGTAAAGTGTTCAAGATCCACATTTAATATCCAACTCACTTCATAAAAACAAGGTAAGAGCGGTGGGTTTTTAGGCCTAATCTCTTTGTGTTATTGACTGGCTCCCATAATGTGTATTTAGCTTGTGTCTGGTAAATGTCCTGGAATTATCCTCTGCCATGCTTCCTCTGCTTGTCTTCCCATGCACCCCCCACCTACCTTCTATCACCCACACCCGTCTCCCCCTGTGACAATGTCTTAGCTCCCCAATATCTGTCTTTCTTCTTCTTCTTGCACCCAGCGACATCTCTAACTCTACACCCTGTCCTTATCTGAACGCACTTGCACTCTCACCTACCCCATTCACACCCACCTTGGAGTCTTGTTCTTTTATGGCACCGGTCTGGGCCCAATCACCGGCATTTCCCACAGTTAGTACAGACACAGAATCCCTTCTTGTCTCTCCTCGCACATCCTATCCCCCTACTCCTTGTAACTTCACTCCTCACTCTCTTTCTGGCCTATTCAAATCCTTAACCTTTTACTCCGGTCCTGGTTTCCACTTCACCCGTTCCCTTGAGATTGTAAGTCTGCAAGTTTTCAGTCTTGGAAGGTGCTTTGGGAAAAAGTGCCAACAACCCAAGATTGTAAGCTCAAAGACACGGCCCTTCCCTTCTTTTTGCCATGTCTTATGCTCAACCCTTGTAGAGCGCTACGGAATATGTTGGTGTGTTACAGATAAAGGATGATAATAATAATAATGACAAATATACCACAGTGTGGTCTGAAAGCCCATCTTGTAGCACACCTGATGGACCCACCAGTTCTATTACCTGTAGATCATGGAAGCAAGTCCAAGGGGAAACCATTTTGAATAATGTTTCATCTTAAGGGAACAAGACTCTGGATTGTAAGGTATGGACTGGATCTCTCTGGATCTCTCCGGCATGGGCGTAGGAAATTTTTTCTATGTTTGCATGTATGTACATATAAGTTATTTTACGGCTTGTATATACAATGAGCTGTATCACCCCCCCCATGATAATTCTGGCTCCTACACTCCTGCTCTCTGGCCTCTCTCCTAATGTGTAATGGGGGACTTTCTGAGCCTGATATCTCCAAGTTATCTGGTCTTGTTGTTCTGTGTGGTGCTAAATAACAATTTATTTTGTCAGAACGAGATAAAAATCAGTCAGCGTGAGGACACTAGTATCATTAGTATCATTAGTATAACTAGTATCACTAGTATCATTAGTATCATTAGTATCACTAGTATCATTAGTATCACTAGTATCACTAGTATCATTAGTATCATTAGTATCACTAGTATCATTAGTATCATTAGTATAACTAGTATAACTAGTATCATTAGTATCATTAGTATCACTAGTATCATTAGTATAACTAGTATCACTAGTATCATTAGTATCATTAGTATCACTAGTATCATTAGTATAACTAGTATAACTAGTATCATTAGTATCATTAGTATCACTAGTATCATTAGTATAACTAGTATCACTTGTATCATTAGTATCATTAGTATCACTAGTATCATTCTCAGGGGTCACCAAACTTGGTCATGGAGGGCCGAACCCAGGCCTGGATTTGTGGATATCCTTGCTGCAAACAGGTGAGACTATTGCTTCTTCAGTCATCCTGATTGACTCACCTGTGCACAAAAAGGCAATCCTCAAATCCAGGCCTGGGTGCGGCCCTCCAGGACCGAGTTTGGTGACCCCTGGTATAACTAGTATCACTTGTATCATTAGTATCATTAGTATCACTAGTATCACTTGTATCATTAGTATCATTAGTATCACTAGTATCACTAGTATCACTTGTATCATTAGTATCATTAGTATCACTAGTATCACTTGTATCACTTGTATCATTAGTATCACTAGTATCACTAGTATCATTAGTATCACTAGTATCATTAGTATAACTAGTATCACTAGTATCATTAGTATCAGTAGTATCATTAGTATCACTAGTATCATTATTATCATTAGTATCATTAGTATCACTAGTATCACTTGTATCATTAGTATCATTAGTATCACTAGTATCACTAGTATCACTTGTATCATTAGTATCATTAGTATCACTAGTATCACTTGTATCACTTGTATCATTAGTATCACTAGTATCACTAGTATCATTAGTATCACTAGTATCATTAGTATAACTAGTATCACTAGTATCATTAGTATCAGTAGTATCATTAGTATCACTAGTATCATTAGTATCATTAGTATCATTAGTATCACTAGTATCACTTGTATCATTAGTATCATTAGTATCACTAGTATCACTTGTATCACTTGTATCATTAGTATCATTAGTATCACTAGTATCATTAGTATCACTAGTATCATTAGTATAACTAGTATCACTAGTATCATTAGTATCACTAGTATCACTTGTATCATTAGTATCATTAGTATCACTAGTATCACTTGTATCACTTGTATCATTAGTATCACTAGTATCACTAGTATCATTAGTATCACTAGTATCATTAGTATAACTAGTATCACTAGTATCATTAGTATCAGTAGTATCATTAGTATCACTAGTATCATTAGTATCATTAGTATCATTAGTATCACTAGTATCACTTGTATCATTAGTATCATTAGTATCACTAGTATCACTTGTATCACTTGTATCATTAGTATCACTAGTATCACTAGTATCATTAGTATCACTAGTATCATTAGTATAACTAGTATCACTAGTATCATTAGTATCACTAGTATCATTAGTATCACTAGTATCATTAGTATAACTAGTATCACTAGTATCATTAGTATCAGTAGTATCATTAGTATCACTAGTATCATTAGTATAACTAGTATCACTAGTATCATTAGTATCACTAGTATCACTAGTATCATTAGTATCATTAGTATCACTAGAATCATTAGTATCAGTAGTATCATTAGTATCACTAGTATCATTAGTATCATTAGTATCACTAGTATCACGCAACATTCTTGCAATATTAATAGTAAATAGTCATTTCTATTGTACATTTTACATTATGTATCAGAGTAACACATATGCAAGCGATAGCTGATACCGAAAAAATACATACTAATGCAGTGCACATGCGCTGCGCGGACAATGCTCGTGCAACTGATGCCACGCGCTGCGCATTACCCATAATAGTTTTCTTAGTGTGCCTGTGCTAAACCAGCGTTACACACTATGAAAACTATTATAGTTGATAGCAATGTAGAATAATAGTTTATTGCAGAACTATATGATACTGATCTATTATTATTACTAGCAACTTGCCCATCAAAAATGACGGCAATAAAATTGTAATGCTGGCAAAGCTGTTTGCCACCTAATGTGAGCAACTTTGGCACTCACTGCGAGCCTCTCCCCCTGTCTACTTCCTCCCTTGTGTCTCCTTTCCCCTCCTCTCCCTCCCTTGTGTCTCCTTTCCCCTCCTCTCCCTCCCTTGTGTCTCCTTTCCCCCTCATCTCTCTCTCCTGTGTCTCTTTTCTCCCCCTCTCCCTCCCCTGTGTCTCCTCCCCCCACCCTCCCCTGTGTCTCTTTCCCCCTCCCTCCCTCCCCTGTGTCTTTCCCCCGTCTCACTCCCCTGTGTCTCTTCCCCACGTCTCCCTCGCCTGTGTCTGTCCCCCCTCTCCCTCCCCTGTGTCTGCCACCCCTCTCCCTCCCCTGTGTCTGTTCCCACCTCTACTCTCTCCGTGTCTGGTTGCCCGGCTCCCCCTCTCCTGTGTCTCTTCCCCCCTCCCCTGTGTCTCTTCCCCCTCTTCCCTCTTTCTCTTCCTCCTTCTTCCCCATGTCTCTTCCCCCCCTTCCCTGTGTCTCTTCCCCATCTCCTGTGTCTATTCCCCCCTCTCCTTTGTCTCTTTCCCCACCTCCCCTGTGTCTCTTCCCCCCCGCCCCAGTGTCTCTTTCCCTCCCGTCCACTGTGTCTCTTTTCCCCCTCCCCTGTTTTTCTTACACCCCTCTCCTGTGCCTCTCCCCCTCCCCTGTGTCTCTTCCCCCACCCCTGTGTCTCTCTCCCCCCTTCCCTGTGTCTCTTCATCCTCTCCCCTGTCTCTTTCCCCCTCCCCTGTGTCTCTTTCCCCCTCCCCTGTGTCTCTCCCCCCGTGTCTCTTCACCCCCTCCCCTGTGTCTCTTTCCCCTTCCTCTGTGCCTCTCCCCCCCATCCCCTGTGTCTCTTTCCCCCCTCCCCTGTGTCTCTTCCCCATCCCCTGTGTCTCTTTCCCCCCTCCCTTGTGTCTCTTCCCCACTCCCATGAGTCTCTTCCCCCAACCCCCCTGTGTCTGTTTCCCTCCCCCCTTTTCATCCTCCCCTCTCCCCTAATTCTTCTCCCTCCACTTATCCTCCCCCTCCCCTCCCCTTCCCTCCTCCTCCCTCCCCTCCTCCTCCTCCTCCCTCCCTCCCCTCATCCTCCCTCCTCCCTTTCACCCTCTCCCCTCACTCCTGCTGCTGTCCATCGCGTCTTCTGTGTAGAGACCCGGTATATGCTAATGACGTGACGTCACATGTGCGTCACTTCATTAGCATATACCGATGAGGGGAGGGAGGGAGGAGGAGGATGAGTGGAGGGAGAGCCATACTTTCCTCAGGTACCTCCCTTAAATTAGGAGAATCACACGTCATTACTGGTACAGGTCAGCCATACTCTTCTCAGGTACCTCCCTTAAATTAGGAGCATCACACGTCATTACTGTACAGGTCAGCCATACTCTTCTCAGGTACCTCCCTTATATTAGGAGCATCACACGTCATTAGCGCTACACGTCAGCCATACTCTTCTCAGGTACCTCCCTTAAATTAGGAGCATCACACGTCATTAGTGGTACAGGGCAGCCATACTCTCCTCAGGTACCTCCCTTATATTAGGAGCATCACACGTCATTAGCGCTACACGTCAGCCATACTCTTCTCAGGTACCTCCCTTATATTAGGAGCATCACACGTCATTAGCGCTACACGTCAGCCATACTCTTCTCAGGTACCTCCCTTAAATTAGGAGCATCACACGTCATTAGTGGTACAGGGCAGCCATACTCTCCTCAGGTACCTCCCTTATATTAGGAGCATCACACGTCATTAGCGCTACACGTCAGCCATACTCTCCTCAGGTACCTCCCTTATATTAGGAGCATCACACGTCATTAGCGCTACACGTCAGCCATACTCTTCTCAGGTACCTCCCTTATATTAGGAGCATACATACGTCATTACTGTACAGGGCAGCCATACTCTCCTCAGGTACCTCCCTTATATTAGGAGCATCACACGTCATTACTGTACAGAGCAGCCATACTCTCCTCAGGTACCTCCCTTATATTAGGAGCATACACACGTCATTACTGTACAGAGCAGCCATACTCTTCTCAGGTACCTCCCTTAAATTAGGAGCATCACACGTCATTAGCGCTACACGTCAGCCATACTCTTCTCAGGTACCTCCCTTAAATTAGGAGCATCACACGTCATTAGCGCTACACGTCAGCCATACTCTTCTCAGGTACCTCCCTTAAATTAGGAGCATCACACGTCATTAGTGGTACAGGGCAGCCATACTCTTCTCAGGTACCTCCCTTATATTAGGAACATACACACGTCATTACTGTACAGGGCAGCCATACTTTTTTCAGGTACCTCCGTTAAATTAGGAGCATCACACGTCATTACTGTACAGGGCAGCCATACTCCCCTCAGGTACCTCCCTTATGTTAGGCGCATACACACGTCATTACTGCACAGAGCAGCCATACTCTCCTCAGGTACCTCCCTTATATTAGGAGCATCACACGTCATTACTGTACAGAGCAGCCATACTCTCCTCAGGTACCTCCCTTATATTAGGAGCATACACACGTCATTACTGTACAGAGCAGCCATACTCTTCTCAGGTACCTCCCTTAAATTAGGAGCATCACACGTCATTAGCGCTACACGTCAGCCATACTCTTCTCAGGTACCTCCCTTAAATTAGGAGCATCACACGTCATTAGTGGTACAGGGCAGCCATACTCTTCTCAGGTACCTCCCTTATATTAGGAACATACACACGTCATTACTGTACAGGGCAGCCATACTTTTTTCAGGTACCTCCGTTAAATTAGGAGCATCACACGTCATTACTGTACAGGGCAGCCATACTCCCCTCAGGTACCTCCCTTATGTTAGGCGCATACACACGTCATTACTGCACAGAGCAGCCATACTCTCCTCAGGTACCTCCCTTATATTAGGAGCATACACACGTCATTACTGTACAGAGCAGCCATACTCTTCTCAGGTACCTACCTTATATTAGGAGCATACACACGTCATTACTGTACAGAGCAGCCATACTCTTCTCAGGCACCTCCCTTATATTAGGAGCATCACACGTCATTACTGTACACGGCAGCCATACTCTCCTCAGGCACCTCCCTTATATTAGGAGCATACACACGTCATTACTGTACAGAGCAGCCATACTCTTCTCAGGTACCTCCCTTAAATTAGGAGCATCACACGTCATTACTGTACACGGCAGCCATACTCTCCTCAGGCACCTCCCTTATATTAGGAGCATCACACGTCTTTACGGTACAGGGCAGCCATACTCTCCTCAGGTACCTCCCTTATATTAGGAGCATCACACGTCATTACTATACACAGGGCAGCCATACTCTCCTCAGGTACCTCCCTTAAATTAGGAGCATACACACGTCATTACTGTACAGAGCAGCCATACTCTTCTCAGGTACCTCCCTTAAATTAGGAGCATCACACGTCATTACTATACACAGGGCAGCCATACTCTCCTCAGGTACCTCCCTTAAATTAGGAGCATCACACGTCATTACTGTACAGGGCAGCCATACTCTTCTCAGGTACCTCCCTTATATTAGGAGCATACACACGGCATTACTTGTGCAGGGCAGCCATACTCTCCTCAGGTACCTCCCTTAAATTAGGAGCATCACACGTCATTACTGTACAGGGCAGCCATACTCTTCTCAGGTACCTCCCTTATGTTAGGAGCATCACACGTCATTACTGGTACAGGGCAGCCATACTCTCCTCAGGTACCTCCCTTATATTAGGAGCATCACACGTCATTACTGTACAGAGCAGCCATACTCTCCTCAGGTACCTCCCTTATATTAGGAGCATACACACGTCATTACTGTACAGAGCAGCCATACTCTCCTCAGGTACCTCCCTTATATTAGGAGCATCACACGTCATTACTGTACAGGGCAGCCATACTCTCCTCAGGCACCTCCCTTATATTAGGAGCATACACACGTCATTACTGTACAGGGCAGCCATACTCTCCTCAGGTACCTCCCTTAAATTAGGAGCATCACACGTCATTACTGGTACAGGGCAGCCATACTCTTCTCAGGTACCTCCCTTATATTAGGAGCATACACACGTCATTACTGTACAGAGCAGCCATACTCTTCTCAGGTACCTCCCTTAAATTAGGAGCATCACACGTCATTACTATACACAGGGCAGCCATACTCTCCTCAGGTACCTCCCTTAAATTAGGAGCATCACACGTCATTACTGTACAGGGCAGCCATACTCTTCTCAGGTACCTCCCTTATATTAGGAGCATACACACGGCATTACTTGTGCAGGGCAGCCATACTCTCCTCAGGTACCTCCCTTAAATTAGGAGCATCACACGTCATTACTGTACAGGGCAGCCATACTCTTCTCAGGTACCTCCCTTATGTTAGGAGCATCACACGTCATTACTGGTACAGGGCAGCCATACTCTCCTCAGGTACCTCCCTTATATTAGGAGCATCACACGTCATTACTGTACAGAGCAGCCATACTCTCCTCAGGTACCTCCCTTATATTAGGAGCATACACACGTCATTACTGTACAGAGCAGCCATACTCTCCTCAGGTACCTCCCTTATATTAGGAGCATACACACGTCATTACTGTACAGAGCAGCCATACTCTCCTCAGGTACCTCCCTTATATTAGGAGCATCACACGTCATTACTGTACAGGGCAGCCATACTCTCCTCAGGCACCTCCCTTATATTAGGAGCATACACACGTCATTACTGTACAGGGCAGCCATACTCTCCTCAGGTACCTCCCTTAAATTAGGAGCATCACACGTCATTACTGGTACAGGGCAGCCATACTCTTCTCAGGTACCTCCCTTATATTAGGAGCATACACACGTCATTACTGTACAGAGCAGCCATACTCTCCTCAGGTACCTCCCTTATATTAGGAGCATCACACGTCATTACTGTACAGGGCAGCCATACTCTTCTCAGGTACCTCCCATATATTAGGAGCATCACACGTCATTACTGGGGCAGGGCAGCCATACTCTCCTCAGGTACCTCCCTTATGTTAGGCGCATACACACGTCATTACTGTGCAGGGCAGCCATACTCTTCTCAGGTACCTCCCTTATGTTAGGCGCATACACACGTCATTACTGTGCAGGGCAGCCATACTCTCCTCAGGTACCTCCCTTATATTAGGAGCATACATACGTCATTACTGTGCAGGGCAGCCATACTCTTCTCAGGTACCTCCCTTATATTAGGAGCATACATACGTCATTACTGTGCAGGGCAGCCATACTCTTCTCAGGTACTTCCCTTATAATAGGAGCATACACACGTCATTACTGTGCAGAGCAGCCATACTCATTGTAATATCATTCACTTCTACTCTACTGGCAATCATCCATAACATATGCGTCAGGGAACATTACTAGTAAGTTTCAAGCTCAGCTAAACTCTGTAATCTAACTATTTAGTGAACTTAAAACATGCAAAAGAGTGTACTGATATAAGTATGAATATATAATCATATGAGAATAAATACAAATAATATAAATTATATGATATCATTTTTTTTACTCCTGATAATACAAAGTTGGTTTGAACAATAGAATGGCGCGTCCCTAATGGGACTACCTAGGAGCTACTACTTCCATCATTTATGGATCATAACTGGAATGTGTGACTGAATTACAAATGGAAGGGTTATAGATAAATCCTCACAGCTTGGAAATAAATCATATGATATAGACCAAGGGCCATCGGGTTCCACAGAGGAGGCTTCTTCTGGCATTTAGCACAGATATGAGACCCAGTCCCATTCTTCTATGACCTGGCAAAACGTTTGGTAGAAGCTGTTAGAAAAACTCTTGAAATGAAGAAATATATTCTACATCTCTATCCTCCCAGTGGCATGTTGCCATTTGGCCTTATTGATACTATATGGCTCTGTCACGACAGAACTGAGTAGAAAAACAGTGTTACGACCTATGAAGCATCACAAGGCGTTATCTCGTGTCTCTGAAATAGATGCAAATTATGGGATCATTTTCCAAAATATATTACACCAATAAAGAAAGTGGATAAAAGGCCGACCTTCCACTGGATGACTCGTTTTCTATCAAGGATACTATGGACAGAAGATTAAATACCAATCTCAAAAGGGTATGCCCAGCGCCTTGCGCAGCCAGCACATCTGCAGCAGCCATGACCTATTCTTCTAAAAGATTGGGTGCAAAACTTTGACCCTGCAACTCACAGTCAGCAGACACATTCCAGCCAATCAGCATCATACCCTGCCTTCCAGACCCTTCTACCTCATGGACAGCAGCCATTTTGGAATCATAACTAACTTGCAGTCTTACTGAGAGGAGGCTGAGTGTAGGTGATACTGCATCAATAGGGAAAACCATAGCTAGGCTACTGTACACAGTGTGCAATACAGTCCTGAAGGACTCTTTTGATCTCTGCTGCAAGGACACCCCTGTGTCTCTTCCCCCCCCCTTATCATCATCCTCCCCTCACCTTAGCACCCAACCCTAACACCCCTCACACTTATCTCTAACACCACTCACCCTAACCCTAACACCCCTCACACTTATCCATAGCACCCATCAACCTAACACCTAACCCTAACACCCCTCACACTTATCCCTAAGACCTAACACCCCTCACACTTATTTCTAACATGCCTCACCCTA
Source organism: Discoglossus pictus (assembly GCA_027410445.1). Taxonomy (NCBI): domain Eukaryota; kingdom Metazoa; phylum Chordata; class Amphibia; order Anura; family Alytidae; genus Discoglossus; species Discoglossus pictus. The sequence continues at coordinate 213,009 of JAPZIH010000756.1, forward strand.
ACACCCCTTACACTTATCCTTAACACCCCTCACCCTAACCCTAACACCCCTCACACTTATCCCTAACACCCCTTACCCTAACACTAATACCCCCTCACACTTATCCCTAACAGCCCTTACCCTAACACCTAACTCTAACATCCCCTACCCTAACACCCACCACACTTATCCCTAACACCCCTCACCCTAACACCTAACCCTAACACCCCTCACACTTATCCATAACACCCATCAACCTAACACCTAACCCTAACACCCCTCACACTTATCCCTAAGACCTAACACCCCTCACACTTATTCCTAACATGCGTCACCCTAACACCCCTTACACTTATCCCTAACACCCCTCACCCTAACACCTAACCCTAATACCCCCTCACACGTATCCCTAACAGCCCTTACCCTAACACCTAACATCCCTTACCATAACACCCATCACACTTATCCCTAACACCCCTTACCCTAACCCTAACACCCCTCACACTTATCCATAACACCCATCAACCTAACCCTAACATTCTCACACTTATCCCTAAGACCTAACACCCCTCACACTTATTCCTAACATGCCTCACCCTAACACCCCTTACACTTATGCCTAACACCCCTTACCCTAACACCCCTCACACTTATCCCTGTGTCTCTTCCCCCCCTTATCATCAAGGGAGGGGGGGGATGATGAGGGAGGGGGGAAGAGACACAGGGGAGGATGATGAGGGAGGGGGTAAAGATATACAGGGGAGGGTGATGAGGAAGGGGGGAAAGAGACACAGGGGAGGATGATGAGGGAGGGGGAAAGAGACACAGGGGAGGATGATGAGGGAGGGGGGAAAGAGACACAGGGGAGGATGATGATGGAGGGGGAAGAGACACAGGGGAGGATGATGATGGAGGGGGGAAGAGACACAGGGGAGGATGATGAGGTAGGAAGTAAAGAGATACAGGGGAGGATGATGAGGGAGGGGGGATGAGACACAGGGGAGGGTGATGAGGAAGGGGGGAAAGAGAAACAGGGGAGGATGATGAGGGAGGGGGGGGAAGAGACACAGGGGAAGATGATGATGGAGGGGGATGTTAGGTAATTTATGCCCTTTATGGATTAAAACCAGACTCTGCTTCAACTATGTAATTTTCCGTGGGAGTTTTGCCATGGATCCCGCTCCGGCATGCCACAGTCCAGGTGTTAGACCCGTTGAAACAACTTTCCCATCACTATTGTGGCCAGAAAGAGTCCCTGTGGGTTTTAAAATCCGCCTGCCCATTAAAGTCTATGGCGGTGCGCCGGGTTCGCCGGTTCGCGAACATTTGCGGCGGTTCGCTTTCACGGTTTGCGAACCGAAAATTTTATGTTTGCGACATCACTACCAGGGAGGTTAAGATGCCAAGAAATTACACGATTAGATATCACCAGTATTAAAAGAGACAGTCTGACAAGGAAAGATTTTGCAAAATGTCTAATTTCCCAATGACGAGGCGGCCAATCTTGTCTGGACATCTGTTTGGACATCGCAAGTACCAACAGGGACCCAAATTCAACATGGAGATGCCAACAAAGTGTTTTTGTAATTTTCTCTAGTAAAAGGGATACCACCTAGAATGGCCGCCAATATGGGACATATTGTACTAGTCATAACTCCCATAAATTGTGTAAAATATCTATGGAGGGTGTGACTGGCAGGATACAGAGAGGAAGCCAAACAACACAGCTCGCTGCAAAAAGGCTTGAAAACATGACAATACCAGGCAATTTGGATTATATTTGATCTACAAGATCGATCATGTCGCGGTGACTGTGCAGTCTGGGCTGCTCTGGATCTGTGCAGCAACTTTTGGACTTCATTTTAATAGCAGATCTAAATAATCTACTGGAATAAAAGGTACTGGATGGATATACATGAAGGAGCAATCTGAATCAGACCCCAAACACAACACACGTGTGACATCTATGTGTTGAAGCAGACGGACATCTTTATACCCTGTTGCCGGACATTGTTACAACTTGTTTTCCTGTTTGGGGGATTCAGCAGTAGGAGACCTCCATATACAGGTACTGGGGATTGAGGGGCGGGGGACTCCTATATTGCCCTAATGTAAAGGCATGTGAGAGAGCTTCCTGCAAGCCTCACGTAATAGAGACCTTTACTGGAATAAGCTTTACAAAACCAACACCCCAAACAGGACCCCCAATAACAGCTTCCATCATGAAAGCAACATACTGCAGGCTGCAATTATCACTGGGAATGCCTCAACAAGACACCGTTACCCAGCTAGAGGAATAAGAATATCTTCTCAATCTACCCTCCGAGTCCTTGTTCTATACCCTGCTAGGGACAAGCAATAAGGAGTGCAACTTAAGTGGCCGGCAGAAGCATTGTTGCAAGAAGGCTATACAGCACTGCCACCTGGTGGAGTGTTAAGATAACTGCAGGGGTCAGGAAAAATAAAAGCAACATCCTCATTGTTCAGAAGCCGCTCATCATCGCCTGCTCTAATTTTTGATGCAAGTAGATTGGATGATGTCCACTATGTAAGCGCACCCCATACCCCAGTTATGGTGGCACAAACTAGAGCGAAGTGACTAACCTGAAGGATATGGCTAAATCTCATGTCTAAAGCTCATACAAAAGAAATGTTTGGGACCTCAACAAGAAGGGCTGCTAAATCTATACAATTTGTACAACAAAACAAGCGCCCAGTCTCCCCGACAACCTCCTGTGACACCTGGACATTTACCAACATATACTATGGAGCCTACAGCACCCGGCACAAAGGCGGATATACAGGATCTAAAAGATCTGATTTCTTTATTTAGAACGGAAATTACAGGAGAAATCAAGAAAGTGTCCGCAGAGCTCACAGGAGAAATAAAAGCTGTTGATACCGAGGTGACTGAGCTGGAGGCAAAATATGAGAACCTAGAGGATGAGAGATGAACAACGCCAACTTCAATATGCGCAAGAAGATCTGGAAAATCGTTCCCGTTGTCAAAATGTCAGAATCCGAAATTTAGCAGAAACAATCACAGATCCCCCAAACTATAAGATGGATCTCTGCAAAACTTTGCTACCAAACTTGGAAGAAGACACCTTCAGACTAGATCGCATCCATAGAGCGCTGGTGGGACGTCCTGTCTCTGGAGAAAGACCTAGGGATGTGATTGCGAAATTCCACCATTACACAACCAAGGATCTTTTTATGAAGGCAGCAAGACCCGGCATTCCAGAGGTTGCAGGTGGCCAATCCGGCATTTATGCTGATCTTTCCGCGACCACCTTGTATAAAAGGAGACTATTCAAACCTCTGTTGGAGATGGTTTTAGCCCAGGGATGGAGATATATTTGGGGATTTCCCTTCAAGTTGAACTTTCTGAGGGACGGGAGAACATATCCAGTTTTTGATATGGAGGAGGGCATGGCGCTGCTTACGTCCTGGAAAATCTAGTTACCAGATCAGTTGGGAATTGCCTAACGCCCTGATACTAGACCTTCCCGGCGCTTCAGGCCGCAACAGAGATCCTAAGTCTGTAACAAGCAGTTACTCTCAGAGGCAGATATGGCGTCAGGATGTTGCTATATGTCAGAGAGAGGACTAAGTCACCTTACAGGTAAATGCATAGATTTTGGTTTAAGTTTAGTCAAATGGCCGCCATGTTTTAGTTCTGTGCGCCAAATTCGGTTCTACCTCATTTCCCACTTATTAGACTTCAACTGCATTGATATAGTCACTTAAGTATTAATGTTTTGTTTTTTTAAGAAGTGCCCCATAGGGGTTTAATTTTGTATATTTTTTTAATTTTATTATTTATTTATTTTTTGTATTTTGTTTTTTATTTTATTTTTTGGCGAGACACCTGTGTATCTTATTGAGAAGATACCTGGTTCCTCACCGTAGGTTTTAGGAGGACAGCTCTTTGCTCTCCTCAATTTAGTTCAAATTGGACACTGTTTTGTGTATTTTTATTATACTTAGATAATTACACAAATATATATGTATTTTTTATTTACTGATATATTACGCTGCAAAAGTACGTGATTGTTATTGTACATTGCTGTAATATTTTCTTCTTTCCTACTTCTTCCTGGTTCTCCTCCCTCTTCTTTCCCCCTCTTTCCCTGCTCTGCTTATCTCTTGTCCTGTGTGGAGTTCCCAGTGGAGTGCAGACCTTAGGTCATCAGCCCTCTGCGGATAATAAACCTATCAGAGGCCCTATTTTCTGACGGGCGATTGGTGTAGGGGGTGAGTAATGGCTTTACACATAGCATCTCATAATGTTCAGGGGTTAAATGAGCCGGTGAAGCGAGGGGTTGCCCTGGGTGAATAAAGTCGCATGGGGTTAGACATTGTCATGATACAGGAAAACCATTTTAGGAAGAATGCTATCTCAAGGTATTGGGGGAAACATTTCACGCAAACGTATCTCTCTACTGCTCCAGAAAAAAAGAGGGGCGTCAATTCTGACACACAAAAGGCTGAACTTCCAACACACTTCCACCCATAGAGATCCGGAGGGGAAATTTGTTCTAGTACAGGGTACCATTAACGAACGTAAACTTTCACTGTTAAATGTATATGCCCCAAATGCCGGGCAATCAGCTTTTTTTCGCAGAGTGCCAAAGCTTATGGCTGACTGGCAGCAATCGGCATGGATTCTGGGGGGGACATGAACTCCGTTTTAGACCAAGCAAAAGACAGACAGAGTTCTACTTCCCCGATGGTAACCCCATCCACCACAAAATCCCTCAAACTCCCACTTAACCATTATGGTATGCTTGATGCCTGGAGAGTGGTTCATCCTACTGATAGGGAGTATACTCACTACTGACTCACACTCCCATATTGATTATGTTTTTATTCAGCAACACTTAGCCCCGAATTTGCTGAATGCAGAAATCCGACCTACTGCATGGTCTGACCACGATATAACTGGAATCTCCTTGAATGATCAACTACCCAAGCGGCGCTCTCCCTCATGGGCGCTCTCCCTCATGGGCGCTAAACCTGGCCCTGCTCAATGATGTAGTCACGAAGGACAAAATATAGTAGAATATTTTGATTTGAATAGTGGGGGTGAGGTGGATAACGCTGATTATGGGATGCACATAAAGCAGTTTTGAGAGGCAAGTGCATTCAAATTGTCTCCATCTCCAAAAAATTGGAACTAACCCAAATTAACACATTATACAGCAAAATCTCAGCCCTTCAAGCTATTGCCCCTTCTAGGAGACCGCCTGGGACCCAAGCAGAAATATATACACTTAAGCAGCAATTGAAGGTGATTCTCCGTAGGAAGGTTGTAACTGCGCTGCAAAGGACTCAGTCTCACTTTTTCACGTATTCGTATAAGCCAGACAGAATGCTAGCCAAAACGCTCAACCAGCAAAGGGCGGACTACTTTATTCCCAAATTAAAGGTGGAGAATGACAAGACCGTCTATAAGCCAAATGATATTACAAAGGCATTTGAAAAATGTTATGCTGATTTGTATTTAGCGCCTGTTAGCTTGGGCACAATAGATCACATGACCCAAATTGATCATTTTCTGTCGTCCATTAATCTTCCGAAACCTGAGAAAGTGCAATCGGATTTGCTAGACATCCCCATATCATTAGATGAAGTTAAGAGAGCTATAAGAGAGACTAAATCACATAAAGCTCCTGGCCCGGACGGGTTCACAAATTTCTATTATAAGCTATTTATAGATCCACTGGCACCTCATCTCCAACTGCTCATTAATGATTTCCTGTCCGGGTAAGCCTATAAGAGCAGAATATTTGGAAGCTAAGGTGATACCTAAGGAAGGTAAGGACCCATCTCAATATAAGAGCTACCGGCCCATCTCACTGATGATACACTGCGATACCAAACTCTACTTAAAAATTATAGCAAAGAGGCTCTCTCAGGTGCTGCCAAGCTTAATTCACCCAGACCAAGTGGGGTTTATTCAGATAACACCAGATGTATTTTTTTGCTTCTCTCTCTCGATGCAGAAAAGGCCTTTGATAGAACTGACTAAGTGTACATGGCGGGGACGTTACGTAAGTTTGGCCTAAGTGATAAGATGGGCTGGTTAGCGCTGTATTCGGCCCTACACCCTATAGCTTATCAAGGGTTTAAATCACAATCCTTTAAAATAACAAGATGGACGCGCCAGGGTTGTCCTTTGTCCCCTCTCCTTTTTGCACTATGCATTGAACCCTTAGCTACAGCCATCAGGGAAAATCCGAATATAAAGGAGTTAGAGTGAGGGAGACAGAACATAATCTGAGCTTATCTGCGGATGATGTTACGCTAACTGTTACTGAGCGTCTGACCAGTTTCCCTAATCTATTTTATGCTCTTGGACATTTTGGCGGCATTTCTGGCATTAAAATTAATACGAGTAAGAGCAAAGCGGTAAATGTTTCTTTACCAATGCATTTAGAATAGGAATATGGAGGACAATTTTGGGCACCACTTCATAAAAAGGACATTTTAGAGCTGGAAAAAGTACAGAGAAGGGCAACAAAACTAAGAAGGGGAATGGAGGGGCTAAGTTATGAAGAAATACTAATCAAATTACACTTATTTTCTCTAGAAAAAAGGTGTCTAAGAGGAGCTTTTGGTGCCAAGAGGTTTTCAAGAGGACATCCCTTGAGGTTAGAAGTAAAAAGATTCCACCTTTATTTATTTATTTCTAATTAAAAAGGGAATTCAGGGTTACCCTGGATAATTAGAGAGAGAGTATTGATCCAGGGAGAAATCCGATCACCAGTATCTGGGGTCAGGAAGGAATTCATTTTTATTTTTCTTTCATTTGAGACGATTGGCTAAGTTTCACTTGTTTTTTTTTTTCTGTTTGCCTTCCTCTGGATTAATTAATAATTAAGAATAAATAAAAATAAAAAAATTAAATAATTGATTAATAATTAATTAACAATTAATTAATTAATAACTAATCTGCATATTGCAGAACAGAGGCGGTCTTAAAAGGTTGAACTTGATGGACTGAAAGTCTTTTTGCAACCTTAATTACTATGTAACTATGTAACTATTTAACTAAGAATTCTAATTATCAGGGAACTTCTCCTTTAAATGGGTTCCACACCATCTTAAATACTTAGGGGTTTATATCCCTAGACAATCTGGCCTAACGTATTCAGCACATTTCCCGCACTCATAAAAAATCTACTAAATGACATTAACACGTGGTCCTCCTACAAAATCTCGTGGCTAGGGAGGATCCACGCTATTAAAATGAATATCTTGCCCAAGCTTCTGTATCTTTTTCGCAATATTCAAACGGCTGTTCGCACCAAGGGCCTCTCGGTTCATCATGGGGGCAATCTCTCGCTTCATTTGGGATCGTAAAATGCCTAGAATAAATAAGAAGGCCATGATGGCATCTAAAGCTAAAGCTCTGCTGGATTTACTCAATTAGTTTAAAGCTGCCAGATTAGCCCAAATCGCTAAGGGGTTTGGTAAGGAATATCTACCAGTGTGGGTGGAGATAGAGAAAAATATGTTTGAAGAAAGTGGCCTTCATATTAGACAAGTATTATGGCTTTCCCTACATTTTAAGTTGAGTAATTCTTCCCTTCCCAAATGCATGGTTCAGTCTTTGGCGGTTCTGACTTGTAGAAGCAGGTTCTTGGCTTACTCCAATGTGGTTATTCCAGAAGTCAATAAATAGATTTTCACAGTTTAAATGGTGGATAGATAATCAGTTTACGATTGCTGCTGATCTGTTAAAGGAAAATCGACAATGGTCCCCTACATCGTTTGCCATTAAAGGAATGGCTTAACTTATCCCTGATACATATTAATATATCTGAGGTAATAAAACTTAACTCCATTTGAAAAATGCTGTTTTCACATCCCTAATGGCAAACGTTATATCTCCATTATTTATAATTACTTAATGGACCTAACCACACCGTCCAAGCTCCACCATCAACACTCTTGGGAGTCGGAACTCGCCGTTGATAAAACTGATCAAAGTGGAATAAGACACATAAGCAGGCCACGGGCTCCTCACTAAATATTATACTTAGGGACAATGCACACAAGACCATTTTGAGGTGGTACTTAAGACCACCTAGGATGGAGCTCTCTAACCTGTCAATGGATGGTAACTGTTTTAGGGGATGTCACACTCTGGACGCCCTTAGACATGTTCTCTGGGACTGCCCTAAGATCACCCATATTTGGTTGAAGACCTATGATATTTTGGAGAGACTATGTGGGCACAGGATTCCCCAAAAGCCAGAAGAAGCTCTCTTAGGCCTCCCCATAGAGGGTCTCAGTGAGGATTACGTTGGCCAAAACATGGAAATCGGCAGAACCAGAATATAGTGCAGTTTTGATTAAACTTATATTTATATATAACATGAGCGTTATCTCAGCCAACTTGGACCAATCATACAGGAAATGGGCCTCATGTTGGGACACTTGGATTCTTAAGATTGGGGGTAAATATGCAGAGTAGGATAATAGTTTAGGATGCCCCTTTAAGAACAAACATAACACTGAACTCCTTCTCCTTTTGCCCGTCTCTTACCCTCTTTCTTCTTCTTTATTCTCTGTGTGCTCTCTCAGCCTTTACGGTTGTACTTGAACACGTACATAAGCGTGAAATGTGATTTTAGGTCAACTTAAAACAGAAATAACAAAAATGTCAAAGGTAGGTTTAAAAGGTTATATGTATGTGTTGTGTTCTGGTTATGTTACTAATGGTTTATTTTTGAAAACACTTGTGTTATGGAATTAACCTCGTATTCTTAATAAAAAATATATTTAAAATATCTAAAATGAAAACTTAGTATAACAAGATTCAAGATGTAGTCTCTAAGTTCCATCATATCCTATGTTCTTCCGTTTTCAGACCATCATAAATGGGTGAGAGTCTGCGTGGGCAGCCATCACCATCGGTTAGTTATCTGCTTGCCCTTTAGCTTCTGCTCCCAGAGTCTTCACAATAATTCTAGGCTGTCTGTAGCAGAACTCAAGAAAACAGGAATACATATCTGTAACTACCTTTTATCCTAAGTCTAAATATACCCCTTTTGATAAAACAAAAGAAAGAGTCTTCATGTATTTAAGGAACCATAGAGAAAAATGAAGAAATGCTGATACACCCACCACAAAGAGAGACAAAGAGAAGCTCTAAATCAGAAGAATTATAACAAATGGTCTCAGAGAAGCTTTCTTCCTGGAAGGAGATTCATGAGTGTCATGGAGATCATATCCACCACATTCCCACTGTTAAAGTGGGCAAGATGGAACTTCAGGCCTATCCAGCAATCATTTCAATCAGAAAATTCAAAACTAGAACCAAAAAGGGCTGAAATAAAATGTACGATGGTGGAGGAGTCCAGTCTAAAGAAAGGTCTCATATGTAAATACAGACATCAGCTTCCTTGGCTTTGAAGCTTGGACATCTTATCACCAACCTGTCCTAGAAATTGTTGTGGAAAGGAGTTGTGGCTAACACTTAAAACAATGTTCCTAGTGGCCATCACATCTGAAACAAAGGGTTCTCTGCCGTAATGAACAACGCTCCTTGTTTGAAGCACGTAAGGTTCTCTGCACATGTCTCAGCTTCACCTGGATGCCCTCTCCTCCTTCCATTCTGCTCAGTGACAATTCCATTCACTATTTAGTTAGATGGCCATCAATGTACATCTCAAGGACAAGAAGTGGAGAAAATTTACTAAACTTTTTATCCGCCCCTCAGGTGGAAAGAGAGGTGAAAAAAGTTACATCTTCTCCCATAAGCCGATGGATAGTTAATTCCATTAGAAGATTATTATTACAGTGTTATTGGCCCACTCAACTAATCTTGATGTCTTATCCGAAGAAGAAAGTAAGTTAGACTAAAAGATTCTGGAATCTGCCAGATCTACTCAATAAACAGTTTTATTGTATAATTTAAAAGTGTTACTTTTAATTCCTTGCGTATACTTGAAGTTTGGGTATTAACCCATACGTAATTGCTGAAACGTTTTTATATATTTGGCCAAACTAGTCATTCAAACATAGGGCCCAATTCGTACATTTATACACACCTAAAATCGCTCTTAATATTGCCACATATTCTATTAGCTCCTCGCAATCTGATTACGAGTTCCCCGCCCACAATTACTACGGACCAGCCAAGGGGCAAAACCGGCCTTAGAACTCCATTGGTTTTAGCACAGCTCAAATATAGTGAGCTCTAAATAAAGTTACACAAAACCGATATTCTATTAGACCCGTAGCACTAGCTCGCAAATAAAGTCTGACCCTCAACTGAAAAAAAGTATCATGTTTCTGTAAAAAATATTATGTGTACTAATTAGGACTTGTAAGGGCTTATTAGTGCTGTAAGAACAGCTAAACACACATTACTGTACTATAAAAGCATGGGAAGGCGGGAAATACATTATAATTAATTCTAGAACAGTCTCAAACCCACAAATATGCAATAAAAAAAATATTATTTCTTAAATGTTATTTCTGAGTAGTATCGATCCCTGGACTTAATGCATACCATGAAACCCACATGGACTAGAACAAATGCTCTAATGCATTTCATAGATTGCTAGATATGCAAATAATACAGATCTGCAAATATTAATTATTGGTACTAATTCATTCTTAGCCTCCAATTGCAGATTATGTGTAACTTCCATGTTTTACTGACGTCACAATGACGTCTCATTTACTATTGGCTGAGTCTAAGAAGTAAATTATGGGCTTGCTTACATATTGTCGGATCATATGATCACGCCCCCTGAAATCAGACTTAAAAAGGCCGGGTTTACAAGTTTAGGCTTAAGGAGGTAAATTGTGAAAATGTATGAGTGTGAGGCATCTGCGGGCAGCTAATACAATAGGGCCCTATGTCTATTTTACTATTGTCCTGCCACCTAGTGGCACCATTGTGTTCACAATTTCAATATTTAAAGGCACATGGAAAGATTTATTTTTGCCGCATCAGATGAAGGGTATTTGATAATGTATCACACTGTTTTCTTTTTTCACATAAAGGTCTCAGAGAATAAAAATCTTATTCAGAAGTTGAACTGCTCTTGGAGGTTGATGCAATTAAGTTTAAACAGGTTTTAATTAATATTATTCATGTAATGTTTAAAATGCGCTCTTTTAAATGTATTGAAACAAACAGTTGCGCTCCCTGTAGTTTAAATACTCCTATTTTGATAATGATGTAATGAGCATTAAAAATAAAACTTCAAAAAGATGTAAGTCCAAGTGAGTCTTCTGTCCATTCGAGCTGGGGTACATAAATAAGATAAACGCTATTTATTGTAGGGATCCTGGGAACCAAGGGAGATGGATCCATCTTTGAAGACCACCAGGCTTTCCTAGGATAGCTTTCAGGTAATAATGTGAGTATGTTTGTGTGCATCACGGTACAGACGTAACCATCAGCTTCCTTGGCTGTAGAGCTTGGACTCCTTGGTCAAGATCCTCATCAAACCAGTTACAGATGAAGGTTGGGGGTCATGCTTTAGAACAATTTCCCTCCAACAGGAAGATATTTCAGTATATTTGTATAATTAAACAGCCATATTTCTGTGGTAAGAGCTAGATACACATTACTTTTGTGGTACAATCATTAAATCACTACTCAGCTGTTTAAATACCATGTGCGCCTCCCTTTTCCTCCTTGGAAGTACCTGTGAGGTGGCATCGTTACTCTCACATAGTACTGTACACAAGTAACTATCAAGTACACAAATTGTTGGCTTCTCACTTGATTTTTGTTGCTGTTTAGTCATTCAGTTGTGTCTAACTCTTTGTGACTCTATGGACCACAGTAGGCCAGGCACATCTGTTAGCCGCTGTCCCTCCGAGTTTCATCAAGCTCATTTTCATTGCTTCAGTGACCTTCTGTCTTTCCCGGCATCAGAGTCTTGTCTAGGGAATTTTGGCTTCTCATGATGTGGCCAAAATATTTGCGTTTCAGTCTCATGATCAAACCCTCCAGTGAACAGTTTGTCTTCATTTCCTGTAGTATTGATTGATTGGATCTTCTTGCAGTCCAAGGGACTCTAAGTAGTTTTTCTCCAACACCACAATTCAAAGATGTAAATTCTCCAGCGCTCAGACTTTATGGTCCAGCTCTCACAGCCGTATGTTACTACGGGGGATACCCAAGGTCTAACTATGCAGACCTTTATTGATGATTGAATAGCTTTACCTTTTAATAGCTTGTCCAGACTCTTGGAGCGAGGGATTGGGTGGACGTCATCCCGGGAAGAAAGGTCGCCTTCTGGCAGTCTGCAAGGACCCGAGCGTCCTTTTCAGGTGAGGGTGGACCATATCAGCCCCTCCTCGGAAAGCTCGACGGCCGTCTTACAAAACGTAAAAAAAAAAAATGGAAGGTGAAAAGAGCAAATGTCAAGGGTCAGCGTGATCTATGTTACATTTCCTAACCTAAGATTCAGACTCCTTGTGGTATCCATTTTGCTGCCATGTTTCACTTTGCTGACGGTTTCCATGTTTAGATCTGAATTCCAATCAGAAGCAGCTTCTTTATCCTTCTATATCAGATGTGACTTGAAACTCAGACTTTAAGATATTCAATATTTATAAACATGTTTTGATACAATGAAGCGCTACGTTCAGTTGCGATACCATCCTGTACTAATTGCTGTGTATTTTCTCATGTAGGCTGCCATCTTCTCACCCGTGACCTGCAGAACTGCAGTTTGGGAACTAAGGACACTCAGAGAGGTGGCACTACCAGTGTCATGCTGTTAGAAGCTTAAATAAAACAGTAAACTGATAGGTTTTTCACATTACTATGCCAGAAATGACTTCTTATAACATACGATTGAAAAAACTCTGTTTTAGCAACTTCTGACACATGCCATATCTCACTGCCTTACAACATGACACTAGTAGTGATAATCACCTCCCCTGTGGGAGTGTCCTTAGCTCACAGAATACTGCAAGATGGCAGCCTACAGATGGAGAACAGATGGAGAAAGAAGGCGGTGCCAGAAACTTCCTCCGTGGGTCTCTTACAAGTCAGGGAGTGATCACTTTATATGCAAATTACACTGAGGAGTTGTTGGTAAGAGCGCCGTGACGCCATGTTCCATACAGATATAGTGTATATAATGAAGGCCTCGATCAACAGTAACAAAGACCGCCATTTTATTACGGAATGCAAATAAACTAAGGAGACAATAAATTCCCACTCTCAATATAATCTCTCCACAATAACACTTATAGATTGCACATAGAGAAGCTCCAGGGCGACTACACAATACAAATAAAACAACTCCCTGTCCGGCTTTATTTGTTAGCTGCCGGATCAGGTCCACAGAGCAGAGGTCAAGAGGTCCAACGGAGGGTGGTCAGTCAGAGGTGTAGTGATAATAGGTTTTGTGAGAGGGGAGTCGGGATACCCAGAGTGAGAGCCACATTATGTTGAGGATGAGTCCCATTCCGAATCCCACCATGTTCAAGGTGAGTGCGGTCCGAGAATTGCTGAACGCCAAGAACAGGTTCTGTTGCTGCAGAGCATTTCGTGTCTACGAGAGAAGACGTGCGTTATGGTCAGTATCTGTACCTGACTACACTCCTTCTAGTTTATATTATTCGTTACTCGTCTTTCTGGGGCTTCACCTCATAAACACCAGAGTGCAAGTTTTAAAGAGATTTTGTCATTTCTTATATAAATGTTTTAACCACTGAACATTAAGTCCTCAATGTCATTTCCAGATACGTCATTTACTTCTAAGAAGCCCAAACAGTAACATCTTTTGGGCTTCCCCTTTTCTTCCTGCACACTCTCCTATACGGTGCCATCTTGAACACCTGTATCCGGCAGCACGGCCTTTCTAATCCACCCACAGAGCATGCCCAGTCTTTTTTCTGCAGGAGTCTTGAACTGAAGACAACGGGCAAGATACCTACAGAAAAGTATTGGTATTTTGGAAAATGAATTAAATCGAATGAATAAGAAATTAGAAGGATTATTTGTATTTGGATGAGAAAGGCTGATTGACAGCTAAAAATTGCAATCCTCAATGGTAATTTAATGCATTTTTAATAACAATAAATTGATAAAGTGCTTGTAATTAATTCTAGTTTTACATTTGACCCTATTTAGACCTTCCCCTGTATCACTTTAAGACATTCATGCACCTCAGTACTGACCCGACCACCACGGTTACCTTGAATGAGTAGATAAGGGCAGCAATTCCAACTGGAAAGCAGCAACAAAGGAAGTTGATAATGGAAAGTTCCAGATAATCCTTAATCATTGGTTGAGTTTGTTCAGTCACATACAGGAATCTTGAGCTTCTTGGAAAGTTTTCAGGAGGGGGTGCAGGACAGGTAGCATATGGGGTGTATGGTGGGGGTGCCTGGGGATAATTTGGGGCAGGCATCTGATTGGCTGCAATCTCAGGGGCTCTTGGACTGTCAGCTTTGGGTTGTTGTTCCATGTTCAGATCTCGCTCACCCTCCAAAAGTCTGAAAAATCTGATAGGACAGAAGAGTCAATGTTTAGAGTGTTAGGAATACAGAATACATAAAATAGAGCAAATCGCCTAAAAAAAACTGATATTTATATCATAGTGAAAATGTTATGTGTCTTAAATCTATTTTTCACATAAGAGGCTGCAGGGTCAAATGTCACCCTTTGGCTTTTTATTTCCCAAAGTAGATTATTTGTTTGTCTAACATCTGCCATTTTGTAGTGTGTCAGAGTGCCCCCCAGAGGTTGGGGTGAGCCACAGATATTGGAAGTTTTTTTTCTCCAGGAGGTCTGAAGGAGTTAACTCCTGGAGCAGTTCAATCAAATTACACCTGATTATAGACTTTAAAACTTTGGCCCAGAGAAATGGGTGGGGAAAGTTCTTGTGCAAACTCCACCCCCCAGGAAACTATGTACTAGCCAATGAGCTGTGTGGAGTTCTGTCCTAGCCAATCAGCTGTCAGTATCACGGCTGCCTCCCGAGCGGCTTTTCTCAGCCAATGAGGCTGAAACAAATACATGTTTGTATAGCTGCCTCTGATTTGCCTTTTTATGCTAATTTAGCTTGGATTTGGAAGGCTGCTCCTTCTCAAACCAACTACAGACTTTAGAGTAAGTTTATTTATGTTAATTTGGGGATTTTTCCCAATGTTTTCATACACTACTGATTCTCCTTTATCAGATGTTACCTCTGATACTGTGATATATGTTACTTTTTTATTCAGTAAGATCACAATATGGTTCTCATTTTTGGTGGGTATAACCATGATAGGTAAAATCATTATGTAGTACATGTTTTTTTAATGATGAAATCATTATATCCACCCCTCTCAGCATCCATCCCCACACAGCACCCAGTCCATTCCAGCAGCCAGTCCCTCTCAGCATCCATCCCCACACAGCACCAATCTCACAAAACCCATCACCATGAACGTTGCTGTCATCTAGCCCTTGCTTTCTCTCACCTATTCCCTGATACACTTCCCCAGCTGAACTGCTCCACATTGCCACCTGTGGGAGCTTCAGTAGAAATGCTCTACAGAAAGAAAAAAAAAGACACAGCTTGGGGCCCTCCAGAGAAGGAACCTGGTGCATTGCACCACTGGTAGCTCCGCCCCTGACAAAATGGAATTCTGTACTCATAAATAGTCTGCAAAACTTCTGATTTGCCCCCAAAATGCTTCATGATCATGTCTTACACAGCTACTGATATTGTTAGTTTGGTGCATACATAACAAACAAGTGTCTTTTGTTAATGAACTGTAGTGTCCCTTTAAGACAATGATGCGTATCACTTTATAGTGTGTGTATTCTGTAGTAACACAATGATCTCTGATAGATTTTCATGTTCCAATGGTGTGAGATCATGTTTTGTGGTTATATGTAATGTACTCATGGGGTGATGGGTCATGATATATGAAATCCTTCTTGTTATATATAGTATTGTTATATGTCACATGCTCTGTATATAATGCTGCGAAGGATGCTGGCACCTTATGAATAAAAGGCAGACCTTTCCTGTTGGCTGCCAGTAGGTGGCGCGGCCATGGGGTCCCAGAATTTCTTATGCTTTAGTGTTAGGGGGAGGGGTGTTAGGGTTAGGTATTAGGGTTAGAGGTATTAGGGTGAGTGGTGTTAGGGTTAGGTATTAGGGTGAGGGCTGTTAGGGTGAGAGGTGTTAGGTATTAGGGTGAGAGGTATTAGGGTGAGTGGTGTTAGGGTTAGGTATTAGGGTGAGGGGTGTTAGGGTGAGAGGTGTTAGGTATTAGGGTGAGAGGTATTAGGGTGAGTGGTGTTAGGGTTAGTTATTAGGGTGAGAGGTGTTAGGGTGAGAGGTGTTAGGTATTAGGGTGAGGGGTGTTAGGGTGAGTGGTGTTAGGGTTAGGTATTAGGGTGAGGGGTGTCAGGTTGAGTGGTGTTAGGTATTAGGGTGATGGGTGTTAGGGTTAGGTATTAGGGTGAAGGGTGTTAGGGTTAGGTATTAGGGTGAGGGGTGTTAAAGTTAGGTATTAGGGTGAGAGGTGTTAGGGTGAGGGGTGTTAGGGTTAGGTATTAGGGTGAAGGGTGAGGGTGTTAGGGTTAGGTATTAGGGTGAGGGATGTTAGGGTTAGGTATTAGGGTGAGGGATATCAGGGTGAAGGTGTTCCATCATGAGGAGGAGGAGGCGGCCGCGGACTACAGGGATGCAGACAGAAAGGAACTCATGGTTACAGTACCTCTTATTGCCCCACAGACTGAGTTTCAAAGAGAACTCCAAAGCAGACTGGCCTTTTTCCCAGGTACGCTTCCCATGAAAACCTTGGAATGGTTAATGACAGATGTCCACAAATCCATAATGGAAAAGCAGCGGGCACGGGAGCGGTCCATCTTGGGAGCTGCTAACCCACCTCCCACCATTAACCCCTCCCCAGCACTGCGTCCGGGTGGTGGGAACTACCAAACCCCTCCACGGTACATCAGGTGCCACACGTGTAACCAGCAGGGCCACATGCAGAGAGACTGTCCCAGAAACAGAAACCGCTCCACGTGGAATACTCCAACTAATTCCCCCCCCCAGCGGCAGTGTGTACCCCAGGGGGCCGAAGGTGTCGTCCTTCCCCCCCAGCGGCAGTGTGTACCCCAGGGAGCTGAAGGTGTCGTCCTTCCTCCCCAGCGGCAGTGTGTACCCCAGGGGGCAGAAGGTGTCGTCCTTCCTCCTCAGCGACAGTGTGTACCCCAGGGAGCTGAAGGTGTCGTCCTTCCTCCCCAGCGACAGTGTGTACCCCAGGGAGCTGAAGGTGTCGTCCTTCCCTCCCAGCAGCAGTGTGTACCCCAGGGGGCCGAAGGTGTCATCCTTTCCCCCCAGCTGCAGTGTGTACCCCAGGGAGCCGAAGGTGTCATCCTTCCTCCCCAGCGGCAGTGTGTTCCCCAGGGAGCCAAAGGTGTCATCCTTCCTCCCCAGCGGCAGTGTGTTCCCCAGGGAGCCGAAGGTGTCGTCCTTCCTCTCCAGCAGCAGTGTGTACCCCAGGGAGCTGAAGATGTCGTCCTTCCTCCCCAGCGGCAGTGTGTATCCCAGGGATATGTCCCAGGTACCCCAGCAGAAGAGCTGACAGTGGGGCAGAGTGCAGTCGGCCTCTGCCCTCCCTTTGTCCCTTGTACAGAGCAGGAGGTCCTGCAGGTTATACCAGCAGAAGAGCTGGCATCAGGGCAGAGTGCCCTCAGCGTGTTGCACCATCACCCCAGCGAAATATCCAGGTGCCTGTTTAGACTTCCCCCCAAAGGGGAGATGTGTGACGAAGTGCCCTTCGCCACTTTGGCTTGGAGAGGACTGTTTGCCAGCCTCCTGCCCTGCGACTATGGCCCTGGTACATATTGCCCTTTGGAACCAGTGTTGGGCCATACCAGAGTGTATGTCACTCATTCTGGCCCTTTACATACAGGGGGGTCATTCGGTACTTGCCCTGTATGAACCATGATACCCCAGATAACTGTGCCATGAAGTCCATTCATATAATGAAAGACTATGGGAAAGACTTTAGCTACATGGCAATTGAACTGTGTGAAGAGGATCTGAGCGCTATTCGGTAGTTTTGTGCGCTCAGATCCCAGCTATCTGGGGATATGGGAAATGTGAGTAAATGTGAATTGCAGTAATGCTGATGGGTTGTCAAACTAGAGAATTGACCAACAAATACTTTTGTCCGGACATCCCCAGGCCGATCCGTTGGGATCAGACCGTGTATGCCGGCTTATGGTCACGGGGGAGGTGTGTAGCGGAACCCATCACTGTTTTACCCTGTTTTATGATTATTATGGTTAAAATATGATCCTACTATATGTATGTTGGTTGATGCTCTGCAGAATATTGTCCCAGACATTTGCAGCTACTTGGCATGGGAGATAATCCTGTTACAGCGACTCTGCATAAGATAAAGGACGTCTATTGTATACAGTGTTTTCATTCTCAGATAAGAACAAAGAAGTGTAATTGAATCAATGGCTGATTGTATCAAAGTTGCCAGGGAGCCTCGGAGACGTGTGACCCACCTATTGTTCTCTTTATGTGTATTGTGCGGCCAAATATGGGCATGTGTATTGCCTGTGGGAAGAGATGTGTATAAATATTTCTGCAATAACAAAATAAAGTCAGTATTCATTTGACTCCCAAATTGTGTGTCGTCCAATATGGGAGGTTGGGAATGGTGAGACTGTAGTGCCTCTTGGGTATTTGACCGTATACCAGCGGAGATATTGGACTGCGTGTTCCAGCTCCGTTACAGTAACATTTTAATTTAAGATCAGGTCAACATTGTATTAATGAGTATTGTAAACATGACATAATATTTTGTAACCTGCAACTTGTAGATTAACAAATGGTAAACTAAATAGGTATTGATCCAAAGGAAGACAAACAGTAAAACCCCCATTGAAACTTAGCCAATTGTATCAAAGGGGGATAAAAAATAATTCCTTCCTGACCCCATTAACTGGTGATCGGATTACTCCCTGGATTAATATTCTTCATTGAATTATACATTTAAATTGTACAACAAAAGCTCCTCCTCCTCTTAACATGAACTTTTAAATATATGCAATGAAACAACTTAGCACACTTTTTTCCAAAAATAGTAACATTATAAACAGTAACTTAATGAATTAACATTTAAAGTTTAATTGTTATAAAATGCAAGAAAAGTGTTTTGTGGGGTTAAACATGCTAAAAGGCCACTTCCATAAAATTTAAATATCTTATTTTGTCGTTGTTGATTTTTGATGGTTGACATTTTGTTGTTATTTGTTGTAATTTGTGAAAATGGCACAAAGAGTTTCCTATGTGAAATAGTGGTCCTCGTAAAAGAGTCCCAGAGATATCTATTTTTTTCCTGGAAGTAAAACCACTGTTCTCTATGTTTTTTGCCATTTTATAGATTTTCTTATTGAAATAGTGGTCCTCTAAAAAGAGCCAGAGTGACATAAAAGTTTGTCCTTGAAATCAAACCACTGTGCTCTATTTTTTTTTAAATATTCTTGTGAAATTGTAGTTGAGGTGAAATATTTTTTTTGTTCTTTGCTATGTCTTGTATTGTTATATTTTGTTTAATTTAAGTTCTAGTACCTCATAGTAGACAATGTTTTTTGTAAAAATGTGGCCATCACCTAATAAATCACCTTGACTTTGGTTGTTTTCAATGTAAGCTTTAATAGCCTCTGGATTCTTGCATCTTGAGAATGCAACATACAGCTGGCCATGTGCAAATACTGGTTCTTCTAAAAAGATACCCACAGATTTGAAAGTTTGTCCTTGTGATTTATTAATGGTCATGGCAAATGCCATGATGATGGGAAATTGTCTCCTTTGAAGGCTACTTTCACTTGGTGCCAAATCTATTCTTGGTATGAAAACTCTCGCTCCTTTATGGGTACCCGTTAGAATTTCAGCATGTATGAAATGGTCCTTTAATTCTTGAACAATTAATCTGATCCCATTATATAGGCCTTTTTTTGGGTTCATATTTTGCAGAAAAATGACAATTGCACTTTTCTTTAGCTGCAAAATATGTAGTGGCATTCCAGAGGGAGTTAATGAGTTAATGAATTCAGTTGAAAAGTTTACCTAACTTTCTTTGTCATCACCAAGTACAGAATCAGCACTGTGATATTTTTTTTGTGATGCATTTTTTTTTATATATTTTATCATTGAGGATTAATGCATCCTTATTTTTGCATGTTAGTATGACTTTTGCTCTGTATAGACCTTGTTATTTATTGTATTTTGGAATATAGCTGATATGAGATCCTGTTCTAAAATTATATGAGCTGGGATGTGCACGGTATCATTGGGTAAATGTTGTATTCGATCTGTTTTTCCTTCTCCAATGTTAATGAGCCAATCATTGAAATCATTTTCTCCTTCTGATCTCATATTTTGTTGTAATTGAAGATGGGTAAATAGTTTCCATAGTGTAGTTGACTTTATACAGGTTTCGATAATGTCAGTTCAATTTCCATGTACAACGACAGGTAATGTTTGTCTAAAATCTCCACCTAACAACATTACCTTTGCACCAAATGGCAAAGTATTATCCATGACTTCACGAAGCAAACAGTAAATACATTGTAGGGCATGGCATGACATCATTGTAGCCTCATCTATTATAATTAATTTACTTTTTTTTTTAATTTTTGCTTGCAATGATGTCATTCGAATATCCAACGCTGATGTTACACTATCCGCATCTTCTCTCCCATCCTCTGCGAATAGCTGTGATCTATCGCCCGCCTGGATCACCCTCTCAATTTCTGGACAACTTTGCCGCCTGGCTCCCTCTATTTCTCTCCTTCACTCATTCTTGGCGATTTCAACATAGCCACTGACACACCCACCTCCCCAACAACTGCAAAATTACTGGCACTTACCTCTTCCCTTGGCCTCCCACAATAGACAGATTCCGCAACTCACAGTGGTGGACACTCCATTGACCTTATTTTTACTAATCTCTGCACTATCTCCAACCTTGACAGTTTAGGTAATGGGGTTAGGCTTAGAGAGTGGTGCATATTTAAAAGGATAGATGGTTGCATGTGTTATGTTGTAAGAACATTTGTTGTAGTATCCTGTTTTGTGTGCAGCTCTGTTGGCATTAGAGGTTTAGGTTATGGGGTTAGGCTTATAGGTTAGGGCACAGAAAACATGATTTATTCTTCTGTGTTGTATGTGTTAGCAATATTTGTTGCACTATCCTATTTGTGTACGCCACTGTTGTCATTAGAGGTTTAGGTTATGGGTTAGGCTTAGAGGTTAGTGCAGACAAAACAGGATTCATTCTTCCATTTTGTATGTGTTAACAATCTTTGTTGTACTATCCTGTTTTGTGTACGCCACTGTTAATATATGTTGAGGTTCGGGGTTAGGCTTATAGGTGAGGGCACACAAAACAGGATTTTTTCTTCCATTTTGTATGTGTAAACAATATTTGTTGTACTATCCTGTTTTGTGTATGCCACTGTTGTCATTAGAGGTTTAGGTTATGGGTTAGGCTTAGCGGTTTGTGCAGACAAAAGAGGATTCATTCTTCCATTTTATATGTGTTAACAACATGTGTTGTAGTATCTTTTTTTGTGTGCACCATTATTGGCATTAGGGGCTTCGGATTTTTGTTTGTTTTTTATTTTGATTTCATTTTGATTTTCTTTCATTTTGTATGTGTTAACAATATCTGTTGTACTATCCTGTTTTGTGTATGCCACTGTTGACATGATATGTTTAGGTTCTGGTGTTAGGTTTATAGGTTAGGGCACACCAAACCGGATTTTTTATTCCATTTTGTATGTGTTAATAATATTAGTTGTACTATCCTGTTTTGTGAACACCACTGTTGTCATCAGAAGTTTAGGTTCTGGGGTTAGGCTTATAGGCTAGGGCACAGCAAACAGGATTTATTCTTGCATTTTGTATGTGTTAACAATATTTGTTGTACTATCCTGTTTTGTGTACGCCACTGTTGTCATTAGAGGTTTAGGTTCTGGGTTTAGGTTTATAGGTTAGGGCACACAAAACAGGGTTCATTCTTCCATTGTATATGTGTTATCAACATTTGTTTGAGTATCCTGTTTTGTGTGCACCATTATTGGCATTAGGGGCTTCTGATTTATTTTTGTTTTCATTTTGACATTGGCGCACAGCAAATAGGATAGGTGTTTCCTTTTTTTTTTACGTGTTATACTATACCTTTGTTGAATTCTTAGTTGCTTAAATGAATCCCCTGCTGCCAATCTTGCTGCGACAGTCTTCAGGCAGTGTCTGTTGAAAAAGAGAAATGTTTTTTTTTTTTTTTTTACTAAGAGCATATTATTTTTGTGAAGCAAATGTATTTTTGTATATTACCTGTTCTTCTTTCTTTGTCGTGTGTAAAATTCTGCAGATTTGACAAGTGTGAAACCGTGCATCGCTGCAAATTATTCAGTGACGCTGCTGAGGCCGAGTCTGTTGAAAATGACAATAAAGGTGAAATATTGAAATGCAGCATAAATATATATGTGTCTATATTTTTTTGCCAAAAGCATACATTATGTTTTAAAATATATATGAATAGAAGCTATGTTCTTGTTTTAAATTGAGATTATTTTAGGGCACGTACACATATATGTGTGTTTGAGATGTTACATGAATACGGTTGTTGTTGGCAATATTTTAAAGCATATATTTTTTTTTTTTTATTATGCATTTATTTATTAATTAATGTATTATAGCTTACCTCTTTGTTGTAATTTGCAGATTTTAAACTTCTAAAATGATAATGTAGTTGCTTTTGAAGTATCGCCAGCAGCAACATGTCCAGTCACACCGCGCATCACCTGAGGAGAAATGGAGAAATTTCTGGAAAGTGGGCAGTATTTATAGACTTGGAGGTGAAGTAGAAACCGTTAGAACGCAATACGCATGCGCTATTTGTGTTCCAGCCGTCAATTTGCGTTCCAGGCGCCATTTTGCCCAAAGTAGTTACTTGTTGCATGTAAAATGGTCGTGATTTTGTGTGTGGTACATCCCGCATAATGTGTGTTACGTGCCGTATGATTATTGAGTTTTGGTTAAGTTTTGCGAGTACGTGTTGTAATTTACGTCCTTAGCCTCGTTTTCTTTTTTTTTGGCGGCCATTTTTTCTCTCGCTTAGGGGATTTTCGAGTGGCTAACCTCTGGAATTGGAGTGAAATTGTTGTGTAACCTCACTTCCAGATGTCCTGGGTGTCCTCCCTTGCTGTGTGTGATGTTTTATTTTATTTTGGTTTGTATTTTGTGTGTTTTTCGTGTGTTCGCAGTTCGGCCGTTAAGTTCGTATTTTTTGCAGCTCATATTTTTTTTTCTCTAAGTCGTGGTTTCCTTTTGTAAGTGTTACGGGCCATATATTTTTTTCAAAGTGCTACGGGTCTCGCAGTATGAATTGTGTATTTGAGTTTTGTGTAGATGTGTAGTCCCGCGGGTCGTAGGTATGATGGTAAAGTCGTACGGGGTTGTAGGGATGAGCGCCTATGGCGCTCATCTCCACCAGCGCAAGGAGCGCCTTTGGCGCTCCTTGCCAGCAACTGCGGCACTTGCTGCACGAGGGCCGCATTTGCGGCGGGCAAGCGTTAGCAACAACCACTATTGCTGACAACTATATATGTGACTAGCGACTTGCCCGTCAAAAAATGACAGCAATAAGATTGTAAGGCAGGTAATGGTGTTTGGTTGAGAAATTGATTTTGTTGGTGTTCCGAGATCCTTCGGCGCTCATTGCGAGCCTCACGCTGAGTGCCTTTGGCGCTCATTGAGAGGCTGTTGGTTGTTTCTGTGCTATGAGCAGCGTTGGCAGTCATTTTTTGTATGCTAATGAAATAATTAATAAATTAATAAATGAATATACTTTAACTATTTTGAAGTAATATTTGCAGGAAGCAATGTGCTGAAGAGCTAACAATCTGTTTTGATGTTCCTGCAGCATATAATGTCGGTTTGCAGTGCTGATGTGTAAGTGTTAGCAATGTGCGCAGTGTGTAGTGTAAATAGGCTGCGTGCGTGAGGAAAATCCTGCTAGGGTAGCTGTGTACTTCCGCATTGTGTTAGTGTTGTAAAATGGCGGCTAATGTGTATGTGGTACGCAACTGTGGATGATTTAGCGTCCTTGTTAATAGTGTATCTTGGATCTCGTACGGCTTTTTCGGAAAATCCGTATGTGTTTCGTGGTGTTTTGCGTGTTTAGGGTCCTGTAGCCTCGTTTTCGTTTTTTTCGGAAGCCATTTTTTCTCTTGCTTAGGGGATTTTCGTGTTTCTAAACTCTGGAATTTGGACTTAAATGGAGGTGTAACGTCACTTGCAGAGGTCCAGGGTGCCCGCCTTGCTGTGGGTAAGCTTTTTATGTGTTTATTGTGTGTATTTATTGTGTGTTTAATGTTTTCATGTGCGCACGGTTCGTGCGCTAAGGTGGTAAAGTCCTGCGCCTCGTATTTGTGCATGCTAAGTCCGTAAATTTTGCGGTCGCAATTTGCGGGCCTAAAGTCCGCAGTTGCTGGCAAAGAGCGCCTTTGGCCTTTGGCGCTCCTTGCCAGCAACTGCGGCTCTTGCTTCACGGGCGCTCTCTGCTAGCCACTGCAGCCCTCGCTTAGCTTGCGCACAACTATATATGTGATGTGGTATATAGGGGTGGGGAGCTCCCAGTGGCTCCAGACATGGATATGACGACTGATGAACCTACACACACACAGGGAGCCTCTATATCCGGTCTTTTTAGGCCTCTATGTCTGTACTTATATATATTTATATTATTGTATATTCCGCCACACATCCGTGTACCTTATATCTGCACACAAACTGTACTGGTCTCACAATATGAAGTTCTTTTTAAATAACTTTATTACAACATTACACTTGAGAACACTCTGCTCTATCCTTGTCTTTTTTCCACAATAACTTTATTTAAACCAGACAAAGGACATCAAGTTCCTCTTAGGCTGTTGAGAGCTTAATTGTTTTAATAACTTTATTGAAACTGGAGGAGAAACATAAAGCTCAACTGTTGTGAAAAGTGGTATTTTTTAGTCATTTTATTTACACATCATTCACTGTCCATTTTCTGGGTAATATTTGGCCTTACTAAGGAATCAAATGTCAGTGACAGAAGTGGACGCCATGAGCCTCCGTCAATTGCTGCGATGTTCAGATCCAAGCTCGCAAGGCGAGGCCGCAGGCAAGTTTGCCAGTGATTAAATTGGTAAGTGGTGTTGGTGAAGGGGCTTGTGTACCTGAATGAAGCTGTGGGATATACCATGCAGGGCCACTGTAGGTGGGCAGGTGATAGCAGAGAGGTCAGACAAATTACAGTCCACTGAAGAAGGAACTGGCAACTCATTCCAGTATATTTGGTATGCAAACCTGCTGGAGGAGCACAGACAGAGACCTAGCTGAATGTGCTGCAGTCCATAGGGTCACAGAGAGTCGGACTCAACTGCAGGACTGAACAACAGATATTACAATGTTCCCTGGGTACTTGATCTATGGCCATTATTTGTTGTCCCAATGTAGATGTGATGAGTGAAATGTATATGGGATAAACTTTGTATTCTTAGGGTCCACATTATAGGCTCTATGAGTGTGAAGGGGTTAATATGGCAGCCATTTTCATTTATTTGTGTTGCAATTTAATGGTGTGGTGTGTCTTTAATAGCTTTCAGCATGTTGCAGCATTCCTTTTCCAGTTTGCGTAACCATTACAACCTATGTCTGATATATGGGACGTGTAACTGTAATGCCTTCCATTGCCTTCCCAATGTTGTTATGGGTATTGGTGTCTTTATATTGCCATTTACGGTGTTCCTAACTAGTCTGTAATCCCTTTGCGGGGCCTATTGGGAACCCGTAAGATTTGGGCCTCCATCAGTGTTTGCGGGCTTGATTGCGGCTGCGGTTGAAGTCTTGCGGCCTTGATAGATCAAGGGATTTGGGACGGTGTAAGTTACATTTTTTCAATATCATAACTCGTAACCCGATCCGAGACCGCAAAAAGACGCCAACTCAATGGCAAACTTGACTGCGACCTCCCCTTGCGAGCTTGGATCTGAAAATCGCAGCAATTGACTGAGGCTCATGGCGTCCACTTCTGACATTTGTATTTCCCCTTTACTGATTCCTTAGTAAGGCCAAATATTGCCCAGAAAAGGGAGAGTGAATGATGTGTAAATAAAATTACTAAAAAATACAACTTTTCACAACATGTTTCTCCTCCAGTTTCAATAAAGTTATTAAAACAATTAAATTCTCAACAGCCTAAGAGGAAATTGATGTGCTTTGAATGGTTTAAATAAAGTTATTGTGGAAAAAAGACACTTTTTAACCCTTTGTTATTATTAGATTGCAGATCTAGTATTATATGATATCTAATGCTATTATGACTATTATTCCTCTGAATATGTATAGATCTATTGCATGGTAATTAGGGCTTGTTAGTTTACAAATATGGGAATGGGACACTAATGTGATGCATGTAGGATGTGCCATAACCCCAACCATTGAAAACAAACTGACACGGTTAGAACGGTATACCAAGGCTTATTATTTACACAGATCACAATCAGCAGAAGTCAAGACTGTGCAACAATGTCATGGGTGTGGTGTGGGCGGGTCCTGAGAGAGCAAGAGGCTAGGATTGAAAAAAAGGGGATACCCACAGGGGCCAATATAATAGTCTAGAATAAGCATGATGCATAGCATCGACCAGGGTCACATGTGGTCACTACACCACTGCAATCTGACTCTGATAAAAACAAGAATCATCACAAATCACTCCATTTAATTGAAGAAACCATTTACTGTATGTGCATAGCACTTACACGTTGTCTAGATCTGCTCAATGAAACAGATGATTCAACCTCTGGACTGTGTAATCCAGCCAGTTTCACACATACAGTGTGGTGACAGTGTGGAGGAGGATAAAAAAAAAAAAGAATAACAATGCATGTACAGTACAGAGCTAAATACTGTAACAATATACCAACTCACCTGATTCCCAGCTGCAAGCATTACTAACTATTAGCAAGGTCTCTGGATAATCAGCAATATGGGAAAATACCCATTAATACGAAGAGGACACAAAGGTTCACTGTTACTTACATCAGACCCAAGGATCGGTTCTCAGACTGATATTGAGGACAGGATCACATGCGTCACTAGTGCATATATTACTGCTGGCTGTCATTAACATGCCATTGTGAGACTTTGTAAGACCACCACCATAGCAGTATTAGTCTATATTGAAGCTAACAACAATCATGTCTGAGATAACTGGCTATTTGATAGCTTTAAGATTGGTGGCGCTACATGTTAATGGAGGGGGGGGGGGTGTCATTGAAGGAATATCTACCTAAGAGGCCCTGGGAAAAACTTGTATCTCATAGATTTCCTCCACAATGCTTGCAGATGCAGAAGATGCCTTCATTGACCTGAATTGAACCTAAAACAAAATAAATGGGAAAAAAAAGAAGAAAAGAACCTAAAACCTAAGCTTCTAAAAAAACATAGGGACTGCAGCATATTCCTCAGTGACCATCAATTGGTGACATGTTAAACTGAACCCTATCAGCCTTATTAGATTCCAGTTTGGCAAATTCTAAAGGGCTCTATATAAGCACATAGCATATTTTTTTACAGAAGTTTTTAGTTAGTGAATACCTTGCTTTTGGATAGAAGTTCACTAACTAAAAACTTCTGTAAAAAAATATGCTATGTGCTTAAATAGAGCCCTTTTAAATTTGCTGAATCACATCTTAATAAGGCTATATGTGTCCACAGAGTAGAGGATCATGGACCATGTGATGGGAGGTAGCCACCTGCATACAAAATATCACCATCACATAGGCCAAGGTCCAAGACTATGTAGCCAGGCTAGATTAGGTTAACATTGTGATTAATAGGTTGTCACTGAGGAGTGCTGTTGAGAAGACAGAAACATGTCGCAGCCCCTTTCTCCTCTCCGCCTGGGCACAGGGCACACATTGTCCATGTCCGAATGCAGTCTCCCCGATGTTGGTGGGGTGGGGGGGGGGGCAGGTGGAGGCAGCAGCACAACGGATGGTGGGGGCGGAAGCATGGTGGAAGGAGAGGAGGGGCCGGACTGCTGGTGCCTGGGGGATGCCTCTGATGTTGATGAGGGGCCAGCGCAGCCTGGATCGTTGGTGGTACGGATGTCCTAGTTGCAGGACCGGGTGAGGAGGTGACGGCGGTTGATTGAGTACGAGGGCCGCGGCGAAATAGAAAGTTTTTCGAGGAAAGGGGTGGTTGGGTCAAATTGGCTGTCCAGGTGGGGAATCGTCCACCATGATGACATCCCCATCCTCCGAGCCAGGGCTTTCTGACGATCCACTTTTGACCTCCCCCTGAGCTGTCTCCTTGCCCTCTCTACTGTGTTCGGGGACCCCGGCCTCCCTGACCTGTCCCTGAGGCCTGTCGCTCGGGCCCCTATCCACCACCTGCCACTGTACTCTCATCCTCCTCCTCCTCTCCCTCCTCCTCCTCTCTGCCCTCCTCTCCTCCCTTTCCTGTGCCCTCCTCTCCCTCATCCTCCTCCTCAACTCCTCCTTCCTCTCCTCCCTCCTCTCTGCCCTCCTCTACTCCCTCCTCTCCGTCTTCCTCTCCTACCACCTCTCCTCCCCCTCCTCTCCACTCCCGATGACCTCCTCTCTCTCCTCTACTCTCCTCTCCTCCTCCACCCTCCACTCTCCTTCTACCTCCTCCCTCCATGCTCAAAAATAATAATTCAAGAAGGATAAATCAAAACAAGGGTATCTGTTCTATGGGTGTGGGGAAAAAAAGTGTGTTCTATGTTATTAATAAGTGTTAGGGGATGCGATGAGGGGGATGGGATGGGGGGGGGGGGTGCCCTAACTCTATATATGTCTCTATGTGTCTTATTTAACCTATGTGTCTAGCAAATAAGTATAATGTGTAAATATGTTTAACTCTTAAGTGTAAAGAAAGAAAAGTATTATTGTAATATCGTTGTTGTAAAAACGAAATGTGTGTGCTATGTGTTTTTGATAAGTGTTGGGGGATGGGGTGTGGGGGATGGGATGGGGGTGTCCTAACTCTATATATGTCTATATATGTCTTCTTTAATCTATGTGTCTTGTAAATATGTGTAAGTCTTAAGTGTAGATATTTATGAAATAGAATATAAACAAGCAAAAAACATAAGCTACCTCCAAAACACAACTACTCTCCCACCAACTCCTGGAACTGCAGCTACCTCCAATGAATCTCACAACATAGTCAACGCATGGGCGTGTGTCAATCACATTTATAAGCTCCAACTGTCAATCAAATTGTCTAGCTCGTACGTGATTGGCTGAGGGGCCTGTGATGCAATTGGATCGATCATGCCAATCGCAGTTAGTCCGTCCCCTTTACAGCATGCGTCCATGGCAAATCTTACGGACTTTAGTTTTAAGCCCGTAAGTCATGCCAAGCTCAAATTCAATAGCTCTTTAACGCAGAGAAATTTGAAGGCAGCAGCCGTAGCGACTCTCACGATGTACCTACGGGCTTGGCATTTCCTAGGCCTGCAAGGGACTTACAAATATTAATAAAGCAATGGAAGTCATTAGAATACTTGCACAACAATCCCCAGTGATCAAATATGTAAATGAAAGAGATATTTGGATTGTCGTATGTTGAAATGGTCATGCATATGCAAATTACATCAAAATGACTGCCCTCAATTTCATCAAAATAGCTGCCATTTTAACCCTTTCTCACTCAGAGGCTAGAATGTGGCCCCTAAAAATACAAACATCATCTGATACATCTCACTCATCACATGTACATTTGGGAACACAAATAGTGGCCATATTTCACCGCCACATCGCATAGATCAGGTACCAGTGTAACTTTTGATTATGTCTTGTTCAGTCCTTCAGTCGTGTCCACCTCTCTGTGACGCTAGGGACTACAGCACATTTAGCTAGGTCTCTGCCTGTGCTGTTCTAAATGGTTTGCATGCCGGAAGTGGATTGCCAGTTCCTTCTCTAGAGGACTGGGATTTGTCTGACCTCTCTTCTATGATGTACCCACCGACAGTGGCCCTACATGGTATAGCTCCCAGCTTCATTCAGGTACACAAGCCCCTTTACCACCGTCACTTAGCAATGCTGAAGGGGACCAGGGGAACATACTCCACACTAATCTACTCTAACCCCTCAGGAAGGGCCACAAAAACACATGGAGGCTGTGCAGAGGTACGGGGATCAACAGCTAACTCACCTCTATCAGGTGTAATCTCCACTACGCCCATCCAGGAAAATCCCACGCCATTGCTGGTGGCCATGTGCCATTATGTATACCCATTCCCATTTTGTCACCTCCGATTATGTTTTCTATTCATCCATTTACATTAGTGTGGTGTATGTTCCCCTGGTCCACTTGTGGATTGCGAAGTGTTGGTGGTGAAGTGGCTTGTGTAATGGAAGGAAGCTGTGAGCTATACCATGTAGGGACAGTGTAGGTGGGCATGTCATAGCAGAGAGGTCAGACAAATCACAGTCCACTAGAAGAGAAACTAACAACCCACTCCAATATCACCTGTCATATTCCTATCAGACCCTCGGGGGAATGTTGATACCCCACAATACATTTGCAAGGGTATTAACCCTTTATGTTGATTATATATGATATATTATTATATGAGATCTAATGCTATTATTATTATTATTAGAGGTATTGATCTATTGCATAGTAACTAGTAAACTAGTAAACATTAGTTTACACATATAGGAATAAGACACAAATGTGATGTATGTGGATGTCCCATAACCCAAACCATTGACAACACACTGACACGGTTAGAACAGTATAACAGAGTTTTATTTCATACACAGAGCACACTGAGAAATGTGCAAGACTGTGCATTGATATCTTGGGTTTGTTGTGGGTGGATAACGGAAGGGCAACAGGTTATGCTTGTGAACAAGGGGATACCTGAAGGGAGTAATGTCATAGTCAAGAATAAGCATGATACATAGCATCTAACAGGATCACATTTGGTCACTACACCGCTGCAAACGGAATCTGGTGAGAAAAGGGATCATCTGAAATCACTCCATGTAATTGGAGAAATCATTAATGTGCATAGCACTTACAACTTGTCTAGATCTGCACACAGTGTGTTGTCAGATATGGAGGAAAAATCTAAAATTGATTAGCAGAATATGTGACACAGAAAGAGGAGGTTGAGGAACATGCCTTCATGGTCGTGAGATTGGGATATTAAAACTTACAGAGGCAAGAAGAAGATATCAAACAGAACACTATTGTGATTGACCTCAACATCTCATCTCAATGGCAATACACATTGAAAATCAATTGCATATTCAACATAACCATACGTGTACACACTCTGTAGGCAGCCATAAGTATGTCAACATTAATACAAAATGATAGTCATTGTGGAGTGTGAATGAGGAGGACTTAGGACAGTGGGTCCCAATTCTCTCCTCAGGAACCATCAGACAGGCCATGAATTATGGGAAACAATAAATTAGGCAAATTATATTCAAAGGGTGGTGGAGCCTCAAATTGCTTCACATGTGTATTCTTCGTCTACTTATTCTTCCTGAGCAATGGGCCTTGACCTTCTATTACGTGCAGGAGGTCTTGGATCAAGAGGTGCATCCAACTGTGGTGACTGCTGTGTATCAACTGTCGTTGGCAGTACGGTGTGAGCAGATACTGGAGGCTCTGGCTGAGGTGGCTGCTGTGTAGCAGCTGGCATTGGTGGTAGAGTGTAGAACTGAAGGCTGGTGTGTCGGCATGTGGGCTTCAGCCAAGATGATGTATCTAGGCTTGCATATTCCTCTCCACTTCAAGATTATGTCTCCTCACCTCCCCAAATATTGACTGTATGGTGGCCCATGGCAATTTCATTTTAAAGGGCAGCTGAGCTGTGAGCTGGTGGAGTGCTCCAATGTCATGCTCATCATCTGAGCAACGTGCCTATATATGTCGCTCAAGGAGGCTTGTGTGGGGACTTGACTTCCGTCTCCAGATGGTGTATTATGGATGCGTTGTGAGGAGGCCAGAGATGTACACCGTAGGTATTGGGATGTTGTTGACTATAGGGAATCGCTGGGGAATGGTGAAAGTACCTGCTCTTGAGACAGAGGTACTGAAACTTGGGA
This sequence comes from Discoglossus pictus, assembly GCA_027410445.1. NCBI lineage: Eukaryota > Metazoa > Chordata > Amphibia > Anura > Alytidae > Discoglossus > Discoglossus pictus. The sequence goes on from JAPZIH010000756.1 coordinate 245,158, forward strand.
CAAAGGTACTGGCTCTTGAGACAGAGGTACTGGCTCTTGAGACAGAGGTACTGGTTCTTGAAACAGTGTTGTGGGAACTTTAGATGGTGCAACATATGTGGATGCTGTTGCCCAGTCTGTTGGGGCATCATCAGCTGCGACAAGAGCTGGGGCAACAATGGCTGAGACATTTATGGTGGCACCAACGGCTGCATCGTCCGCAGGGCCAACTGCTGGGCCAACCACTGATGGGAAATCAGCAGCTGTTGTAGAGGATTGGGGTCCGGCACACAAATAGCCTGGATGTCAAGAGGTGGCAGTAGTGGGCCTGTCGAGGGTGGTCCCCAGGAGCTCAACATCCCTGCAGGTGGTAGTTGGCTCATTGAACCTGAGGGAATAGTAAAGGGATGTGAATGTGCCCGAGAGAGATATGAGGGCCCAGGGGGTGATTCCCACAATGACCCTGCTGCTGCTGCTCCGGCCTCCTGGGATGGGCCCGGGCCCTCAGCTTCCCCAACCACCACCTGCAGCGGGGATAGTGGGGGCTCTGGTGATGTCACTACCTGTGTCTCTGTGGGCGGGGTACACCTCCTGGGTACTGAAAAGAGAAGACAATAGTATTTGAGTATTGATTTTGTTAATTGTTTGCTGTGTGTTTACATATCCCTGTCATAATGGTCACTTGTAATTGGCTGGGGTGATTGTTTCATGAAGATGAATATTGACCTGTATCATGATCATTGAGGATCCTGACTGGGATCATTCCTGTTATGTGACCGTAAATGCTGACAGCAGCAGTTGCGGCCAGGGTGCTGCTAGATGGCGCTGCCGCCATTATATACACACACAATGGGCCCTATTCTATTGCCCAATTCGTAAATCTATACACACTTAAAATCACTCTTAATATATTGCTTCATATTCTGCAAATGTTACTTATTGGCACTAATGACTTCTTAAGTCTATAGAATGCATATAAACATTTATAAAAGAAACACCCAAAGCCAAATTTATGAGTTCAAGGCATTTGCAAGTAGCTAATAGAATATGGCCAAATAGCTTCACCTTACACACAAACCCAAAAGCCCTAGCCCTCACCCTAATTCTAAACCCTTACCTTAACCACCACCCTAACCCACTAAATCTGCAGGACAATCTAATCTCCAGTAAAATGCAGCGACATCTAGAGGCGACTCACTGCGACTGCTGCTACCAGCAGTCAGGGTCAGATAACAGGAAAGGTGCTGTGCAGTGTGTGAGACTTACCAATCTGTGACCAATGTTCAGCAGTGAGTGTTAACATGCTTTTGAGACATGGTCCAGATAGGCTAGTACATAACACGCGCATGCAGTCCCTTAGAGTCTGTATACGCATATGCTGTAGTGTGCACACCAATACATGTAAAATCATTGTGGATCTACAGATGTACCTTGTTTAACACTGGGGATAAACATAACACTAACACAAACTGCATTGGCAATTGCTGGATCCATGGCCGGGCCCCTAATTTGCCTATATCAGACCCCATTAAACAAAAAAATATTTTTAGTCCTCACAAACTGAAGTAGTTCCAATATGATTTTTTTCCAATCCTGGCTCATTCCGCTCTTAATTTCTGGAAAATATTTGGTGGCTTCAGTCCCTAGATTATGAGGGATACTGCTGTATATCTGATCCAGATTGGTGCTTGCTAGCATCGATGTGGGCCGTACATGCAGATTTTCTAATTGTCTCAGGACATCCGAGGTGTCCTTGAGGAATGATGGAAGTTCTTGAACCAAAGATTTTGGTAGGACTTCATATGTATCTTTATCTTTTAGGATACGTAGGCACATTTGTCCTTGTCTAGTATGACTACATTTTGCCCCTTGTCGGCACGTTTGATCTCTATGTTGGCATTTCTCAATTCTTCTAAAGCCTGTAATTCTTATTAGTTTCCAGGTAAGTGCTTTTCTTGCCAAGTGCTTCTATTTCCCTCTACACAAGATCTAAAAACAGGTCCAAATTGTTATAATTTTGGATTTCCGGAGTAATTTTACTTTTATTTCTTCAGCTTTTCAAAAATGATTAAATCTCATCATCTTTCTGTTCCTCGTCATTGAGTAAACTCAAGGGATCCTTCAGGGCATCTTTATCTGGAATAAGGAATCACAAGTTTTCCTTTGCTCGTTTCTCTTTTTAATAATATAGTTTACATCCTTTATATTCGTAAACTGGTTTGCATAACTGGTAGGTACAAAGTTGAGGCCTTTGGACAATAGTTTCCTATGAGACTCCATTAAAGTATGACAGATGGATGATGCTGATTTCATCATTAATTCTTGTTGCAGATTCATTAGTCAAAGCATCAGTAATTGGGAGATTATGGTGTTGGACAGGTGTTTTGGTCTTATTTACATTTGCAGAAGGTATCAGGGATACTGGTATAGGGGAGGCATGGAGGTGGGCATGTTTAGAGAGCTTGGTTTCTGCTCCCCCTTGGTCTTCCTCTGCGAGCTCTTCTGGCCTGTTTTGGGTCTTGCCCCCTGTCTAAAAAAATGTCCATCTGGGTTTGTTGGTATCTTGTTCTCAGGGTGGGTTTATAGTTAGTCCCATTACTGTTCACACATTTTGAGTTGCATGTAGACCAATAATGTTGTGATCCTTCTACATCAGAGTGCTCCATTGAGCTTACATCAGTTTCCATTCTACGTTGTTGTTTGTTTATTTTAAAGGCCGTAGCATTACGAAAATCAATTGTATCCCGACGGTATTTATTTTGTTTTCTAGAGGCCAGCGCTCTTTTGTATTTATCAATTTGATTATTACGTTTTTTTTTCACGGTAAAATCAAAATCTGCAATTTCCAGGAACTTGTTCCTCCTGATGGTTTGTACCTTTATTCTTCTTCTTTTTATTATTATCCTTCATTTATAACTCACCCACAGATTCCGTAGCGCTATACAAGGATTAAGCCTCTCGCTCACGCTTTCCTTTGCGGCCTCTCCATATGACGTCCCCAACAATATTACCATCTCACCTTCCCTGCTCTCCTCTTCTCTGCTCCCATGAGCTCCTCTCCCTCCTCCAGTCACTATCTCACCTTCCTTGCTCTCCTCTCCTCTTCTCTTCTCCCATGAGCTCCTCTCCCTCCTCCAGTCACTATCTCACCTTCCTTGCTCTCCTCTTCTCTGCTCTCCTCCAATGAGCTCCTCTCCCTCCTCCAGTCACTATCTCACCTTCCCTGCTTTCCTCTCCTCTCCTCTGCTCCCATGAGCTCCTCTCTCTCCTCCAGTCACTATCTCACCTTCCCGGCTCTCCTCTCCTCTGCTCCCATGAGCTCCTCTCTCTCCTCCAGTCACTATCTCACCTTCCCTGCTCTCCTCTCCTCTTCTCTGCTCCCATGAGCTCCTCTCCCTCCTCCAGTCACTATCTCACCTTCCCTGCTTTCCTCTCCTCTCCTCTGCTCCCATGAGCTCCTCTCTCTCCTCCAGTCACTATCTCACCTTCCCGGCTCTCCTCTCCTCTGCTCCCATGAGCTCCTCTCTCTCCTCCAGTCACTATCTCACCTTCCCTTCCCTCCTCTCCTCTCCTCTGCTCCCATGAGCTCCTCTCCCTCCTCCAGTCACTATCTCACCTTCCCGGCTCTCCTCTCCTCTGCTCCCATGAGCTCCTCTCTCTCCTCCAGTCACTATCTCACCTTCCCTGCTCTCCTCTCCTCTTCTCTGCTCCCATGAGCTCCTCTCCTTCCTCCAGTCACTATCTCACCTTCCCTACTCCCCTCTCCTCTTCTCTGCTCCCATGAGCTCCTTTCCCTCCTCCAGTCACTATCTCACCTTCCCTGCTCTCCTCTCCTCTGCTCCCATGAGCTCCTCTCCCTCCTCCAGTCACAATATCATCCTCTCCCTAACACTCACCAGCAGAAACAGTGCTGTAAGTTCCAGCTCCATCTTCTCTCGCTCTCACTCCTCCTTCTCCTGGCTGCGGGAGATATCTCCCCTACCACAGGCCCCTCACTCATCTCCACTCGCTGTCAGCCACGCTCTGGGTCAAGGCCAAGCAGGCCCGTAACACCCAGAATCTGATATCCATCACTTGTCACAGACCGTCTACTTTACCTTTCTCCTGCGCCCTCTGGAAGGCACGCTCTATCTGCAACAAACTCACATTCACTCATGACCTATGCACTACCAACTCCCTCAATCTACTGGCTCTCAGTGAAACCTGGCGCTCATCCTCAGACACTGCCTCCCTTGCAGCGCTCTCTCACGGTGGTTTTCACCTCAGCCACACACCTAGACCTGGGAACAAACATGGTGGTGGTGTGGGTGTTTTGCTTTCCACTCGCTGTACATTTCACCTCATACCCCCTGTCCCATCCCTCCAATTCTCATCCTTTGAAGTTCATACAATCTGCCTCTTCTCACCTATCTCTCTACGTGTAGCTGTGATCTATCTCCCCCCAGACACTCCCTCTCAATTTCTTGATCCCTTTTCTGCCTGGCTCCCTCACTTTCTCTCCTCCTCCTTCACCGGTACTTGGAGTTTTTAACATTCCCATTGACACTCCCACCTCCCAAGCTGCAGCCAAACTGCTCGCACTCACCTCTTCCCTCGGCCTCTCACAACTTACAGATTCTTCTACTCATCATGCTGGACACTCTGTAGACCTTAACTTCACCAATCTCAGCACAACCTCCAACCCAGTCATCCATCCACTCTAGCTCTATCTGACTATCACTTACATTCAACCTCACCTCTTCTTCCTCCCACCACCCTTCTTCAACCCCTGCCACCATCACCCACAGAAACCTGCGAGCACTTGACCCTGCTCAGCTCTCCACTGATATCCACCCCCTTCTCAGCTCCATCCCCAACCGCAGCTGCCCTGACACTGCCACCTCACTCTACAACTCTACTGTCTCTTCCACCCTTGATACCCTCACCCCCATAACACACGAACACGCCCTCGCTCTCTTCCACAACCTTGGCACACAACATAAACACGATACATCCAGAAGTGCTCCTGCACTGCTGAAAGGCACCTCTGCAGATTTCCTCCACTACAAATTTATGTTATCCTCCTACTCCTCTGCCCTCAACCTACACTACTTCACTTCCCTAATATCAACCATGTCCTCTAACCCCAAGCGTCTGTTCGCCACTTTCAAAACTCTCCTCCACCAACCACCTCCTCCCATCCCTTCCTCTCTCACAGCTGAAGACTTTGCCAACCATTTTATTCATAAAATTGAAAATATCTGCAATGAACTCTCATCTCACAGTGGCTCACTCACTCTACCGGCTCAACTAACCAACACCACCCAGTCTTCTCCCTTCCCCAATCCAACAGCCACTTTGAATTGCTTTGATCTGGCTACAGAGGATGAAGTCGCTAGCCTGCTATCATCCACTCGCCTCACTACATGTCCTCAGGATCCAATCCCATCTCAGATTATCCACCCTCTCTCTACCATTCTACCATACTAATCCCAGCTCTCACACATATTTTCAACCTCTCCCTTGCTACTGGCATGTTTCCGTCTTCTCTAAAACACGCCATAATTACACCCATCCTCAAAAAACCTTCAACTGACTGACGTCGCATCTAACTACCACCCTATCTCTCTGCTTCCCCTAGCTTCCAAACTGCTGGAGCGGCTCGTCTATAACCGCCTTACCAGCTTTATTTCCTCTAACTCCCTTCTTGACACCTTCCAATCCAGCTTTCGGCCTCCAACACTCCACTGAGACAGCTCTCACTAAAGTCACAAATGACCTGCTTACTATTCTTCTTCTTTTAGATCTCTCTGCTGCATTTGACAATGTCGACCATCCACTTCTACTCCATATCCTCTCCTCCCTCTGTATTCGAGACACTGCCCTCTCATGGTTCTCATCATACCTACAATATCGATCATTCAGTATCTCCTTCTCTGACACCTCTTCTTCTCCTTACCCCCTGTCTGATGGTGTACCCCAAGGATCAGTCCTTGGCCCCCTCCTCTTCTCCATTTACACATCCTCATTTGATACCCTTATAAACTCTTTTGGGCTTCATTATCATCTCTATGCAGATGACATCCAAATCTACCTCTCCGCACGAGATCTATCCCCCTCTCTTCTAACACATGTCTCCAACTGCCTCTCTAGTATATTCCCTTGGATGTCCACCCACCATCTCAAACTCAACATGTCTAAGACTGAACTCCTTATCTTTCCTCCCTCTCCCACAGCGTCAATCCCTCACATATCTCTCACTGTCAACAATGACATCATCACACCGACCTCCAAGCCCATTGTCTTGGGGATCTACTGGACCCCGCCCTGTCTTTCATCCCTCACATACAATCACTAACTAAATCTTGTCTTCTCCATCTAAAAAACATTTCCAGAATTCGACACTATCTTAAACAAGACACAACTAAAATCCTTATACACTCTCTCATCATCTCTCGACTGGACTACTGCAACTCGCTTCTTGCTGGCCTACCCACCAACCGACTATCTCCACTTCAATCCATTATGAATGCCTCTGCTAGACTCATCTTCCGTTCACAACGTTCGGTGTCGGCATAACCTCTCTGTCATCATCCCACTGGCTTCCCTTAGGCTCAAGAATAAAATTTAAAATCATGACCCTAACTTTCAAAGCCCTCAACAACCGCGCACCCCAATACATTTCTGGTCTCATCTCCAAATACTCCCCCACACGCCCTCTTCGTTCTGCTAATGACCTTCTTCTTTCCACAACTCTTGTCACCTCCTCTCACTCTCGCCTTCAGGACTTTTCTCGTGCTGCCCCTATTCTCTGGAACTCCTTGCCTCGCTCCAATAGATTATCCTCTTGCCTCAAAACATTCAAAACCTCTCTAAAAACACATCTCTTTAAAGAAGCGTATCACCTTCCACCCTAACACACTCTCACCTCTCTCTCCCTCCTTTTCCTCACACAATACCTTTAGGTTGTAAGTCTGCAAGTTTCAATCCCATAAGGTGCTTTAGGGAAAGCACTATAGATTTGAAGTTTAAAGACAGGGCCTCCTTGCTTTGCAATGTTTCATTTTCAACAAATGATGATGATGCTACTATCATTAAACCTTAATTACAAAGAATGCATCAACTTTTCAGTCCTTTTTAAACATATTTTTAAGCTTACAAACCTGAAAGAAACATATTAAATTTTAAACAGTAAAGGTAATAAAATGCAAGCTAAATGTTTTGTGGAGCCAATCATTTCTAAAGTGACTCCCCAGACATTCCATATTTTCATTTTTCCTTGAAAGTGGTTTCCTTTCAAAGAGCCCTTTAAAAGAGACTTTTATTTCTGTATATGGGATTTAAGCCCTTTTTTTTTCTTTTTTCCTTTCTTCCTTTTTTGTTGGTTATTACTATATTTTTCGGAAATTGTTGACATATTTTTGTAACTGAAATAGTGTTCCACTAAGAGGCCAATTGCCCTTCAATTTCTTCCTACAAATGAAACCACAATATTTTTTGTAAAACTACGGCCATCGTGTAGTAGATCACCCTGACTTGGGTTGTCTTCAATTGAAACTTTAATCTCATCTGGATTTGTGCACCTTGAAAAAGCAACGTAGAGTTGTCCATGTGCAAAAACAGGTTCTTGTAAAAAAATACCCACAGACTTAAAAGTTTGTCCTTGGGATTTATTGATGGTAATGGCAAATGCCATGATGGTGGTTAATCTGTGGATTTCTCTACCAGAGGAGGTGGTGACAGCGGATTCGATAGATAACTTTAAAAGGGGAGTGGATTTATTTCTAATTAAAAAGGGAATTCAGGGTTATCATGGATAATTAGAGAGGCAGTATTGATCCAGGGAGAAGTCTGGTCGCCGGTGTCTGGGATCAGGAGGGATTTTTTTTTCTTTATACAACTAATTAATTAATAGTTAATCCGCATATTGCAGATCAGAGGAGATCTTGAAGGGTTGAACTTGATGGACTGAAGGTCTTTTTTCAACCTTAAATACTATGGGCCTCATTCTATTACGGCCGCAGCCGCTACGGGGCCGCAAGGACCGGCCGCAAGCTTTACGGCTATTCTATTCCCCTCCGGCCGGGGACTCTGGCAGGCTTGCGGCCAACGCCTTGCTATCCCTTGCGGCCGATCGCGCCGGAGGAAAGCCTTTGATCTAAAACCACCGCAAGGAAATCGGCCGTAAGAAAAGCCTGGTTGCGATTCTATTGCTCCGGGAACCCTGTCTGCAAGGCTAAAATCGAGCCACAGCTTACTTGCAGCAAACAGGTCTCACTAGCACCAATTAAGCACATAAAATAGCTCAAATAAAGCCATCCTGCACTTTGAGAAGACTATAAAGGGATTTTAGGTGTTAGAAAAAATAGCACATAATTATCCTGTACTCAAATCCGTAAAATATTTTATTTTTAATATACGTAAAATATACATGTAAAAAGTCCAGAGTGCTTGGAGCACTTCAGACCCGCCCACGCCGCAGCCGGAAAATAAACAGTTAATTTGAACTCGGGTTTGGGCTGATGTGCAAGCTTGAGAGGGGGTTACTTTTAATCCTCATGTCCCCCAATATGATCCCTAGCATTTACAGAGCTGTACAGTGCAGGCTTGAATTTATTTTTGCGTTTTTATATTTCAGAGCTTGCGGGGCCGTATAATAGAATCGCGAGTTAACAGAACCCCCGCAAGGAATCGCAGCCTTACGGCCGATTTACGGCCTGTAATAGAATGAGGCCCTATGTAACTATGTAACTGGAAATTGTCTACTTTGAAACTATGTAACTGGAAATTGTCTACTTTGAAGGACAAACGCCAAACCACTCTCACTTGGAGCTAAATCAATTCTTGGTATAAAAACTTGTTCACCTTTATGGGTCCTAGTCATAATTTCTGCATGTATGAAATGATCTTATAAATCGTGCACAATTAATCTGGTACCATTACAAAGTCCTTTTTTTTGGATTCATATTTCTCAATAGCATGATAATTGCCCCTTTTTTCAATAGCAAACATGTGGTGGCATTCCAGATGGGGTTAAAGAATAAATTCAATACTAAAATTCGATTCACTGTCTTTATCATCAGCCAGAACTGAATCTGCATTATAATAATTATTTGTGGTGAATTTTAAAATGTTCTTATTTAGATTCAAGGCATCTATATTTTTTGATGTTAATATCACTTTGTTTGCCATGTCTGAGTAATCGTCATTATTCAGAGTGTTTAGAAAGATTGCTGATATGAGTGATTCCTTGCAAACCATTGTTGAGGGAATTTTAATGGTATCATTGGGTAAAACGTGTATTTTTGGATTTTCCTTCTCCAATTTGAATGAGCCAATCATTGAATTATTTTTGGCCTTCAGATCTCATATTTAATTCTAATTTGAGATGTGTAAATATTTTCCACAGTTTACTTGTCTTGATACATGTTTCAATGATATCAGTTCTATTTCCATGTGGCACAACAGGTAATGTTTGCCTAAAATCTCCTCCTAACAACATCACCTTTCCACCAAATGGCAAATTATTATCCATCACTTCTTTTTTTTTTTTTACATTCAGTTTTATTAGGCATGGGTGTGATACATTACAAACATTAATCCATCATATCCGGAAAGTACACCAATCAAATAAACAATCCATCACTTCTTTTAAGAATCTATCAATACATTGCAAAGCATGTCATGACATCATTGTTGCCTCATCTATGATAATTAATTGACTTTTTTTTTATGTTTTGGCTTGTAAAGAATTCAGTTGAATATCTGACATTGATGTTTCTAAAATGGGAAGTGGCAGTTTAAATCCACTATGCACAGTGCTACCACCGTCTAACGAAAGTGCTGCAATTCCAGTTGTTGCAAATGGCAGTGCTATCTGACCCTGTGATCGAATATAACTCATCAAACTATTGTACAGATATGTTTTTCCTGATCCACCAGGGCCGTCTAGATCAAAATAATGGTCTTTCACCATTTCTTCATCTGTAGCATTTGTGATGGCATTAAATGCTTGTAATTGTAAGGTATTTAAAGTTGCCAGTTTTTCTTTTGTCTTTTGTTTTTGTAGCTCAGTGTCATAATCAAAGTTGATGTCAACTATAAGTCCTGGATCAAGCAAATTAAAACTTGCACAATTTAATCCATGAGCAAGCAATATTTATTTTCCATTAAAGTTTTTAAGAGTGCTATTGGCTCATTGTAACGTTTCAAAACGTCTTCTTACATTTTTAATTTAAATGTTTTCCACAGAGTAAATGCATCAGGTACATTGCAAAAGATGCAAATGAACGCAAATTGTTCTCTCATTTGGCATTTGACATAGTGCTGCTTCTTCCAGACACCTCTCCCATTCTGTATCATCAGCTATGAAGTTTTGATGTCTTGCAGCTAATAGGAAAGTCGCATAAACTATGTCACTCACTGTGTGTAAAAGTTCAAAACGTTGTGCACCGGGAACATGTAAAAGAAGTAATCTTAAACTGAAACGTTCAATGTCTCTTTGACTGACGGTATACATTTGTGGTATAATTTTATGTGTATCTCTTCTTCGTTGTCGCCATAGACCATTTACAAATACATAGTGATATGGAATCTCAATGTATAAAAATTGTCTGGCCTGCATAACCTGGCAGTTTCATTTAAACTGTGCAGTAAGTGTTGTATCTCTGTGTTCACTTTGAGCTAAGGCAGTTCTTTCATTGCCTGCAGTAAAGCAAAAAAACTGACTTTGTGGCAAATGTACAGCTAAACGATACACAGCATGTGACCGATCATGCATCTCAAATTTCAGAAGCCGCCACATTGCTTCAGGAGCACTGACATAGCGAGCATCTAAATAATTTGAAAGTTCGTTATTTAAAATTGGATTTTCCTTTTCGTTTGCTGCACCTTGCACAACAACAGTTGCTGCATCATATCCTTTGTATATATAATTATACACATATTTTACAGATTTATTAGAAGTTCAAGCTTCCACATTTATGTGTGCATTGTACTTCATGAGCAAATGTGGATTGTATGGAACGACAAATCTATTATCAACCTTTTGTCCATGGATAATAGCTGTTTGTCCTTGTCTTCTTTTATACAAAGGGTATCCATCACAATTAGCATAAGTTTGCATTTGAAATTGTTTAGGAAATTCTTTTGTATGGTGAATTAGGATTCATATCTCCACATGGTCCATGAATCATTCAGTGTGTAACAATCTCAAAAAGTTTTGAATATTTTTCTGGATCTGGCAATTCAGCAATAACGACTGAATCCACTCTCTCTGCAGTATTCAACTTATATTTTTCCTGCAGGATTAGAAGTATGTGAGCATGTGGCAGTCCTCTTTTTTTATATTAAATGGCATAAACAAGAGCCACACATTTTCCAAATAACTATGCTTTAGTTATATCATGTATTAATGAAGTTTGATTTTAAATACTCTTGCCATTAAATCTGGTCGGTCAGAAGTAGTTTGTCCCAGATTCAAATTTTCCTTGATCTCTGGCCATTGTAGATTACATGTGAATGTAATGAATAAATCTGGTTTGCCAAATTTTGTGACAATAGCCATGGCATCATTATATCTTGGAAAGTGGATGGCAAAATCATTGCTCTTCCAGCTGGAATGTCTCTGTTGGTAGCAAATTCAGCGACATAATCCATCAATCCACAATACTGTTCTACTCAAAGCTTATTTTGTTGACATTTTATGAAATTTAGACTATTTGCTTCGACTTGTAGATAGGAATCAATAATCCATTGTTGTGTGAGTTTGCTCCCACATAAAATCGGATTAAAAGAATCTCGAATAGCAGTTTGTGCCACTTTATAATCCAGCATAGAAATATTGCATCTAACGCGAAGTTTACTATTTGGATAGCTTTGCAATTGTAATTTTGGTTCCCATCCAGGTTCCCCATTTGGAAAGAAAATGGGATGTCATTGGATCTAAATTACAACTTAATATATTTATCTTTCTAAATGGTTGTTCTTCATTGCGTGGATATATTCTAATATCCCGCTGAAAAGGTGGTTCACCATCTTCATTTTTAAAAACCATGGCAACCTCATTTACTGTTGGTAAATTATACCATCTTTGATCAGTGTTGCGATCTCTTTTTAACACCATATTTACTCTTGGCATTGTCAATTGGTGTCTTTGAGCATGTTCCTGTTGTTCTTTTTCAACCTGTGCTAATTGTTTGTATGCTTGAATGTATGGGTTGTTGGCCATAATTTTATCCAACTGTTCAAAGACTATGCACAAACACTGTTTATTTTCTGGAAGTGTCATTCTTTGTTCAACAGCTTCCATTGCATCTAAGACATATAACTGTGCACATTTCCTTTGCTCTCCTTCTTGTGGGTGTAAATGTGAAGTTCGGTGGTAAATTTGTCCTTGAACTCTAAAACAGTAAGGACCATGTCCTGGGACATTTTCTGCTAAGGTAGCACCCACTGAAGCAAACTAAATTGCACTGTTATAAGGCTTTATGTTTTCTTTTTAAATTGGTATAATTTGGGAATGTTGGATTGCTCATGATACTTTGTAAGTAATCGGGAAATGGGTGCCTTTTTGGAAGTCTTATCTTTCCTTTCTGACAACAACTAATGAAATCTCCATCAGTTGGTCTTTCCTTTAGAAAATGATAGGCCCCACAAAACTGACAAACCACATTAAGTAACCCACAATAATGAGTATCTACTGTTAGAGCTCTACTAAACACATTCTCATGCACTTCCTCAACATAGATATCACTACAACTTTCTATATCTACATTGGTGTCATGTGTCTGAACATTGCTGTCAATAGACAATATAGTATCATTGGGCAATGTTTCACAGACATGTTATAGTTTACTTTTTCGTTTCTTTAAAGCTCCAGCACACTCACTTTGTGCTTTCTTACTCATTTTTCTTTTATTTAAAAGTTTCTGTCTGTCTTCTTCTCTTAAGCGTTGGGAAGTTTCAGGTGACTGTGCATCTCTCCACCTTTGCTTCCTTTCCCATGCCAATCTTCTTTTGCGTTCAATGTTGTCTTCTCCATTATCCGCCATTGTAATCTGTAATTGTAAATACAGGTGTAAGATGTTTTTTTTTTTTGGGTGCTGTACATATTGTTTGTATCTGGTTTCAATCTAAAGGTAAATAGCATTAATTAAAGATTGCAAAGATTTTAAAACCATTATTTTTTCTGTGCAATAAATGAATCCATTTTTGGAGTGTTTTATTGACATACATTAAAAAGCAAAGGACTGCACATATATATATATATTGAGCATTTTTTTATTTATTTTAGGAGTACTGAATTATCAATTCATTACTAAATGAATATACGTTACTGAATTAATCCGAAAACTGAGCTTAATGTTAAACCTAAAAAGTTACTTATATTGTCGTAAAGCAGATCAAACAGAAACAGCTATTATCAGTAGAGTATAGATGTGTCCTAAAAGAATGTTCAATTTTCTTAAAGATGCAATGAATGTAGATATGATGTCTAATTGAGGTTCTTTAAAAGGTAATTAGTTAAGCATATATATATATTCATCTTTTTTTTTTTCTTGTAATGACCAATTAAAATCTCAAAACCTCATTCATTTGCAAGTTGTTCCAAGCAATCTGGCACTATTTAAGCACATATTATTTAATTTTTTTATTAAAACCTTATTTTTGGATAGATGTTCATTCACTAAAATGTTCATTTTAAATAATATTCTATGTCGTTATTTCGCTCCCTATTAAATTTTTAAAATTGCAAATAAATGAGTCCCTAAATCCATATATTTTATAAATATACATTCCTGAATTAATCATTAAGTGTCATCAATCCCAAACCATAAGGGCATGCTAAAATACTATACCTGTGAACTTGCTGTTCTTTGTGTCCAAACCCTTGCGAATTCACTCTCTGTCTTCAGTCAGGTACAGAGATGAGTAATCTGTGAAAAAACATGAAAATAACTTTTAATCATTGAATTCCATTCCATCTTGATTGAATGAACTCCATATATTTAAGTGCTTAGTAAAATGTATATATATGTTTTAGTCTTCTAACCTCATCTTGTTTTTTTTATCTTATTATTAATTAATATTTCTAAAAACAATGTACATAAATGAGCTATAAGACAGATATATAAGTGCATGTTAAAAAAAAGTATTACTTTTATTGCATTCTCCTTTTTTTTTAAATGATGACTAATTATTAATTAATTAAAATATTATTATAAGTTAATTAATCAATAACTGTTATCCATGTTAGCAACAAAAAATGTAGCCTTTTTTGTTCCCTAACTCCATAATTAAATGATATACCAGTCAAGTTGATCTTTATGGGGTTCAAAGGCTGCAAACGTCACTCTCTGTGTTGAGTCAGCTGCAGAGCCGATGAAAGTATGAAATAAGATTGAAATAATTTGTATTTGTATGTATTGTTAAATAAAACCTTATGTTTTTGTAATGATTATTAATTAATAATTAATTAATATATTAATATAATAATTTATAATATATATATTATATATATATAAATAATCAATAAGTGTTATCTATTCCAAATAAAAAAAGTTTAATCATTTTTTTTGCTATAAGAACCAAATTTAATGATATACCTGTCAAGATCGTCCTTATGCTGTTGAATTGCTGCAAACGTCACTCTCTGTGTTCAGTCAGCTGCAGGTACGCTGAAACTGTCAAATAAGATGAAAAGCATTTGTAATATGTTGCTTCATCCCTATCAGTCAATCAGCAGCAACACAGATATATTAGCATAGATTGAAAACATAAAAGCAATACTCATCAATGTATTGTTAAAACAAAACATTTTCTTGGTCCTGATTACTAATTATTAATTAATTAATATACATTAATTAATCAATATCTGTCATCAATTCCAACTAAGAAGACTTAAATCCTTTTTTTTAAAAGAACATAATTTAATTATATACCTGTAAAGGTGCTGTTTATGGTGTTGAAAGGCTGCAAACGTCACTCTCTGTGTTGATTCAGCTGCAGCGACACTGAAACTGTCAAAAAAAATGGAAAGCATTTGTAATATTTGAATTAATCCCTATGAGGCAATCCGCCTCATCACGGATATGTCAGTGCATCTTAAAATATACATCTTGTTTGTGGTCCTTTTTTTGTTTTTTTTAATATTACTAATTACAAATTAATAATTTAATGTACATAAATAATCAATTAATCACTGACTAAATGTATTCTAAAGATGTAAGCATTCATATATTCCTAAACTAAAGGAATTGTAAAATCTGCTTTTTTTTGTTCATAATGATTACTAATAATTAATTAATTAAATAATGTACATTAATAATTAATGAATCAATGTGTAAATGTCTTCAAAATATTTTTGCATTAATGTATTAATAAACGTTAAGCAGTTTTATTTTCTTAATGATTACTAATTACTAATTAATAAATTAAGGCACATTATTAATTAATTATTCAATTAATTAATATCTTACAAACAGGTAAGCATGAAAGTATTGCTAAACTAAATCAAGCGTCAATTCTTGTTTGCTCGATTAGTTTAAATAATCCTTTATTTTTAATTAATTCATTATTGATTAATGATTATTAATATACTGTAGGTTTTTTAATTTAATATTCATCAATCAGTATCCTGAAGAGCTTACAATCTCTTTGATTTTCCGGCAGCAGAAAATGTCCAGTCAGACTGTCATCACCTGAGGAGAAAGTGTCAGTTCTGTGGCAAGTGTGCCCTATATATAGGCTGCGTGCGCGAGACAAAACTGCTGTTTTAGGCGGGAAATCTGCCATTTCACAATATTAATGTGTAAGTTACTATTGTAAAATGGCGACGTTAGTCTATGTTGCACGTTTATTTTCAGTCCTTCCTATTAGTATTTTTCTACCACATATGTGACTGGCTGTGTTTTACACGGTTCGTGGTCGTGTAGCCTCGTTTTCATTTTTTTCGGTGACCATTTTTTTCCCCGCTCAGGCGATTTTCAAATGCCAAAAATCGTCTAAACCGAGTTAAAATCGTGTTCCACCTCACTCACAGACATCCTTGCTGTTGCCCCATGCTGTCTGTGATGTTTTTTTTGTTTTTTTTGGTGTAGTTAGTGTGTTTTTCGGGTTTTTGGTTCGGCACTCATCGCTGTCGTACGCACCACGCAAAATGGCGACGTTAGTCTATGTTTTCCGGGTTGCACTGTTATTTTCCGTCCTTCCTATTAGTATTTTTCTACCATATACGTAGCCTCGTTTTCATTTTTTTGGAGGCCATTTTTTCCTCGCTTAGGAGATTTTCGAGTGTTGAAAATCATCTAAATCGAGTTAAAATCGCATTCCACCTCACTCACAGACATCCTCGCTGTTGCCCATGCTGTCTGTGATGTTTTTGTATTTTTTTTGGGTGTAGTTAGTGTGTTTTTGGGGTTTTTGGTTTGTCGCTCATCGCTAAGTTGTACGCACCACACAAAGCGTAACGACGTCTTGTAGTTAGACAATTATAATATGTGATTCTGTATAAGATCCAGTTTTATCTTTGGTGTTAGGATGTCTTTGTGATATGTTATTTCATCAAATGTGTAACTAAAACCCAAATATTTCCCTTTTACTGCCTGTTGGTATTTACCACACTGGAACAAGGCAGGACTTGGAAAATACACAACGCTAACACTCATTCACACGCTCATTGCCAGGAACGTAAAATCGGCCATTTTGTATTGAAGCATTTAAGTCGCATTTACGCCCTGAAATTGCGCAGACACCATATAAATACTGGAAAGTGTCTCCTCGGATGATGAACTGACTGCCTGGACTGCAGAGGACAAATCTGATTAAGAGATTGTTAACTCTTGATTAGCTTTCAATGTATTTGTTGAAATTAATAGGTAAAGTATTATTATTTATTATTTTATTAATTGATTAATTAAAAAAAAATAAAAGTACATTTTAACATTACATACTTTTAAACAGGATAACTTAAAGGTCTGATTTGTATAAAATACATACAAAGATGACCAAAAGGATTAGTAGTTATTAATTGATGAAATTAATTTATTTCAACAAATGTATATATAAAAAAATAATTTACACTCACGTGCCTTTGGATTCTGTAAGATACTAGAGACTCGCCCGTCAAAAAATGACGGCAATAAGATTGTAAGGCAGGTGATGTTGTTTGTGTGCGAAATTAATTTAGTTGGTGTTCCAAGATCCTTCGGCGCTCATTGCAAGCCTCGCGCCTTTTGGCGCTCATTGCGTGGCTCTTCGTTGTTTGTGTGCGATGAGCAGCGTTGGTGTTTTTTTGTTATGGCAATGAATAATTAATAAAATAATAAATTAATATACTTTACCTATTGTGAAGTAATATATGCAGGAAGCATTGTTCTGAAGAGCTGGCAATCTGTTTTCATGTTGCTGCAGCATCAGTGCTGTGGAGCTGCTGTGTAAGCGTCATGAATGTGCGCAGTGTGTAGTGTAATAGTGTGCTTGCGCGAGCCAAATCCATTAGCGTGGCTGTGTACTTCCGCATTGTGTAAGTTAGTGTTCTAAAATGGCGGCTAAAGTGTGGTACGAGGCTGTGGCTGATTTGGCGTCCTTGTTTTCGGATGTCGTCCGACTTTTTGGGAAAATCCGTAGGTGTTTGGTGGTGTTTTGCATCTTCGGGTCCTGTAGCCTCGTTTTCGTTTTTTTCAGCGGCCATTTTCTCTCGCTTAGGGGATTTTCGGGTGTCTAAACTCTTTTATTTAGAGTTAAATCGCAGTGTAACTTCAGTTTTCAAGGTCCTGGGTGCCCCCCCCTGCTGTGGGTAAGCTTTTTATGTATTTATTGTGTTTTTCATGTTTTTATGCGCGCGGGTTTCGGGCGTAAAGGTCGTATTTTTGCGAGGTCGTAATGGGTCGTCACGTATTTGTTTGACGTAAGTCTGTAAATTTTGCGAGTTCCGCAGTTGCTGGCAAGGAGCGCCTTCGGCCCTTCGCAAAGGACGCAGGCTCGCTATGCAAGCCCGCAGCGTTAGCAACAACCCGCCTGCTCACAACTATTAAATGTAATAGTCAGTACTGAAATATGATTTTAAAAATTTGCCCCACAAAATTAGATTAAACCCCCCCAGCAATGACAAAAATACACCCATTATTATTATTATAGTTTATTTATAACGCGCCGACATATTCCATTGAGCTGTATTACACGCCTCCTTTAAGCCTCCCCTATCTCACTGACCGTACCCTCCCCAGTGTTTCTTTCAAACACCCTACTCTCACTCCTCTGTGTCTCTTGCGTCCCCTTTACACCCCACCCCATCTCACTCCCCTGTGTCTGTCTTACCCACCCCTCCTCTCCCTCCCCTGTGTATATTCATGCCCCCTCTCTCCCTACCCTCTGACTCTCCCCCACCCCACCTCTCATGTGTGTCTTCCCAACCCCTCTCCCACCCCTGTGTCTCTTTGCACCACACTCTCCCTCCCCCCTCTCCCTCATCTGTCTCTCTTCCCCCTCCTGTACACCCCACCTGTATCTCGTACCCCTCCTCTAGCCCCCTTCCCCTCCCCTGTGTCTGCCTCCTCTGTAGGTGGGCCTATAAAATGCACTGTCTATATTACATTGCAATCTCTATATTTAACGCCACTACCTCTCTATCACACACTGCACTGTCCCGCTCAGACACACGCGGTACACTGTCACACACCCATACTGCACTCTCAAACACAATCACTCTGTCATGCACTCTCTCTAGCACGCACTCTGCACTATCCCTCTCTATCATACCTTGCACTCTCTCTAGCACGCACTCTGCACTATCCCTCTCTATCATACCTTGCACTCTCTCTAGCACGCTCTCTGCACTATCCCTCTCTATCATACCTTGCACTCTCTCTAGCACGCACTCTGCACTATCCCTCTCTATCATACCTTGCACTCTCTCTAGCACGCACTCTGCACTATCCCTCTCTATCATACCTTGCACTCTCTCTAGCACGCACTCTGCACTATCCCTCTCTATCAAACCTTGCACTCTCTTGGCTACCCTGGTCACTTTCACACACAGCCGCCACAGACCCCACAGACTCATCACATGCATCACTACACTGTGCATGTTTCCAAGAAAAAAAAATTGTAAGAAATAATTACATGTGTTCATCCATTTCAAATTCAAGAAATATTAAGTTAAACTGCCAGAAAGAGCAGAATTTCCCACATATCGACAAAATATAATGAGTGACCCAACTTACAAAAAATTTAAGCAAAATATAAGATCTTATAATAGTGCCATTTCCTTTGCATCTATGGGTGCTACTTTAGCTGAAATGTTGCAGGACATACCCCTTACTGCTTTAAAGTTCAAGGCCAAATTTACCACTGTACTTCCCATTTACATCCTCAAGAAGGGGAGCAAAGAAAATGTGCTCAACTATATGTACTTGATACAAACAAAGCTGCGGAACAACGAAGCAGCTTGCAGAAAATATAAAATGCTTAGCCACTGGTTTTTATGAGCTTGATAAGATTATGGAAACAAATCCATACACTCAAGCTTATAAGAAAATTCTCAGAAGTTGAACAACAACAACTTATTCATGCGCAACTAAATCAGTTGCCAATACTAAGAGTCAATATGTTTCTTAGCAGAGATCAGCATTCTAATAAAAGGAGGTATAACTTACCAACAGCTAATGAGGTTGCAATGGTCTTTCAAAATGATGAGGGGAACCACCATTTCAAAGGGATATTAGAATATATCCCAGAAATGAAGATCAACCTTTCAGTAACATCAATATATTAAGTACCAATTTAGATCCAATGACGTATCCAATGTTGTATCCCAATGGGGAGGCAGGTTGGCAACCAAAATTAATACTTCCAAACTATCCAAACACTAAACAACATGTCAGAAGTAATATTTCCATGCTTGTATTTAAAGTGGCTCAAACTGCCATTAGGGGTGATTTTAATCCCATATTAAGTGCATGGAAACTGACACAACATTGGGTCATTGATTCATACCTGCAAGTAGAAGCCAATAATTTAAATTTTATCAAATACCAACAACATAAACTCTGTGTTGAACAGTATTGTGGCCTCATTGATTATGTTGCTGAAGGAACTATAAACCAAAATCTAGCAGCTGGCCGAGCCATAATTTTACCATCTTCCTTCCAAGGATCTCCTCGCACTATGCAAGAAAGATACAATGATGCTATGGCTATTGTAACTAAGCTTGGCAAACCAGATTTATTTATAACATTTACATGTAATCCTCAATGGCCAGAAATAGTTGATAATTTCAAACATGGCCAAAATGCTCCAGATATACCAGACTTAGTGGCTTGAGTGTTCAAAATAAAATTATCAGCCTTACTACATGACATAATCATCACTAACTTACTTGATAAGTGTTTGGCTTATGTTTATACCACTGAATTCCAGAAAAGAGGTCTTCCACATGCACATGTTCTGATGATACTTGACAAAAATCATAAATTGAATACTGCAGACAAAGTGGATTCAGTAATTACTGCTGAACTACCACATCCAGAAAAACATGCCACACTATATGAAATTGTAACACATCGTATGATTCATGGCCCATGTGGACAGCTAAATCCACAATCAACGTGTATGGAAAATAATAAATGCACAGCAGATTTCCCAAAAAGAATTTAGAGATCTAACTTTTGCTAATTGTGATGGATATCCATTGTATAGACAAATAAATGGTCCAAAAGCAATAATTAGAGAAAAATATGTCGATAACACGTATGTGGTACCATATAGTCCACATCTGTTAATGAAGTATAATGCATACATAAATATGGAAGCTTGCACTTCGATTAAATCAATAAAAAATGTCTACAAATATACTTATAAATGATATGATGCCGCAACTGTCATGGTCAAAAGTGCCTCAAATGAACAAGACAATGAGTTACTGCATGATGAACTAGCAAAGCATGTAGATGCTCACTATGTCAGTGCGCCAGAAGCAATGTGTCAGCTTCTGAAATCTGAAATGCATGATTGCTCACATGCAGTTTATCAATTAGCTGTACATTTACCAGAAGGACAATTAGTTTGTGGCAATGAAGAAAATGCTTTGGCTCAAAATGAACATCGACAAACCATACTTACTGCTTGGTTTATCCTATTTTTAAACGATATTGAGGCAAGGGAATACTTATACAATGAGATTTAATATCATTATGTTTTTGTAAATAGCTTATGGAAACGTGGACAAAAGGGTGGTAATAAAATTATTACCAGAATGTATACAGTAAGTCCAAGAGACATTGCATGTTTCTGCTTACGTTTACTACTTTTAAATGTTCCTGGTGCACAAAGTTTTGAACAACTGAGAACTGTCAGTGACACAGTTTATGGCACATTTCAATTAGCTGCACGACATAGAAACTTCCTTGCTGATGACACAGAATGGGAGAGATGTCTCCAAGAAGCAGCTCTATCTAAAATGCCACACCAGATGAGGGGACAATTTGCATACATCTGCATATTTTACAATGTTCCAAATGCATTGGCGTTGTGGGAAACATTTAAAAAAGTTATGTATGAAGATTACTTCCAAAGGTACAACGAATCCATAGCTGTATTAAAAGCATTAATGGAAATTAAAGAAGTATTTATATGTCATGGATTAAGTTGTGCAACTTTTAATCTGCCAGATTCAGGAATATATCAACTTTGACGACTATGACACTGATGTTGAAAAACAAAATCAGAAGAAAAATTTGCCACTTTAAATGATTTGCAAATGCAAGCTTTCAATGCAATACTTGCTCAAAGAGCGTTATTTTTAACTAGATTGACCCGGTGGATACAGAAAAATGTAGCCCTATAATTTGTTGATGTGTTCAATTAGAGTAAAAGGTGCAATAGCACTTCCCTTTGCAACAACTGGAATTGCTGCACTATTATTAGAAGGTGGCAGAACAGTACATAGTGGATTTAAGCTTCCAGTTCCAATTTTGGAAACATCAGTGTCTGATATTAGAATTAAATCATCTCAAGCCAGTAAGTTTAAAAAATCAAAATTAATTATCATAGATGAGGCCACTATGATGTTGTGCCATGCTCTGCAATGTATTGATCGTTTATTGTGTGAATTCATGAGTAATGATTTGCCTTTTGGTGGCAAAGTCATGTTATTAGGAGGAGATTTCAGACAAACATTACCAGTGGTTGTACGTGGAAATTGCACAGACATTGTGGAAACATGTATAAAGTCAAGTCCACTATGGAAAGAATTTACACACCTTAAATTAGAAGAAAATATGAGATCTGCCGGACAAAATGAATTCAATGATTGCCTAATTCAAATTGGCGAAGGAAAAACAGATGTAATAAACAATTTATCTGAAGATACTGTTGAAATACCATCTGAAATGATTTGCAAAGATTCACTCATATTAGCTATATTCCCAAATGGAATAACCCCAGAACATTCATCAGACCTAGCACAGAAACTAATATTAACATCCAAAAATAAAGATGCTTTGGATCTCAATAATGACATTTTAAAATTAATTGATGGTACCCCAAAAAAGGATCACAGTGCTGATTCCGTTCTAGCTGATGATTAGTAAATCTAATTTCCCCACTGAATTTATCAATTCATTAACTCCCTCTGGAATGCCACCACATATTTTGCAGCTCAAAAAAGGGGCAATTGACATGTTACTGAAAAATATGAACCCCAAAAAAGGACTTTGTAATGGGACCAGATTCATTGTTATGGATTTAAAAGACCATTTCATACATGCAGAAATGATTAATGGTACCCATAAAGATGAAGCAGTTTTGATACCAAGAATGGATTTAGCTCCAAGTGAGACTAGCTTGCCTTTTATAGTTCAAAGAAGACAATTTCCCATTATCATGGCATTTGCAATGAGAATGAATAAATCACAAGGACAAACGTTTAACTCTGTTGGCCTCTTTTTAGAAGAACCTGTATTTGCCCATGGACAACTGTATTTGGCATTTTCAAGATGCAAAAAACAAGAACAAGGAAAAAAATTAAGTTTACATTAAAAAAAAAAAAACGGACTTCAGGGTGAATTATTAGATGATGGCCCGAATATTCACAAAAAATATAGTCTACTATGAGGTGATGTTAATTCCAAACAAAAAAAAAAATAAAAAAAATAAAAACCTATGTGGCATTTAAAAAAAAAAGGCTAAAAAACAACAAAAACAAAATGGTTACATCTGCAGGACCAACGGATTTCACTTGGACAACTCTATGTGCCAGTCTCAAAAACGCCAACAAAAATACAGAACAGTGGTTTTATTTCGAGGACGAAATTTTATGTCACTAGGGCTCTTTCTAGAGGACCACTATTTCACATCGAAAGCTGTATGTGCCATTCTGAAGAACTGCAGAAAAAAAACAGCAGTTTACAAAACACTTAACAAAATGCAAAAGGAGATAGATGATGCAAAGATAAGAGAAGAATGTATTAACAAAGAGGTTGATAGATTAAAAGGTGCTGCTGGTGAAGCAAATAAAATACAGAAAGAAACTGATATCCATTGCCAGCATAAGATTGCTGAAGTCGTTGCATTAATGGAAAAACATAAGCACCGGTACAATAAAATAGTTGAAGAAAATGACACAGTATTAGGACACTACAGATCAAGAGAACAAAAATTAACATCCATTATAGCTTCTCAGGAAATGGAACTGTCTTTCGAAACTGATCAAATAAATTATCTTAAGGAACAATTAAAGTAGAAAATAGTAGAGAAGGAAAACATTGCAAAAGAGGCAGAAGAAACCAAGATTTCCTTACAAAAAGAAATGATACACAAACAAATACAGACATATTTCATGGAGACTCCTAAGCAGAATACTGAAAAAAGAGATTACAAGAATCCAACATCACTTCCAAAGTGGTCCCAGCTGTCACATGTGTCTGCTCACGTGGTAACAAATACATTATTATTATTATTATTATCTTTATTTATATCGCGCCAACATATTCCGTAGCGCTGTACAGGTGGTTAGTACATGGCAAAAAACAAACTTAACACCTTAAAGAATGGAGGGCCCTGTTTTTGAGCATATAATCAAATGTACATAGTGCTTGTTTCCAAGACACGGACACACAAATGAAAAACTCGCAAACAAATACAAAAATGGCAACGTGAATGCAATTTGTTTAATCAATTGGAGGGGTCTGTGAGCTGTACTGTAGATTGTGGGTGGGAGTGTTTTTAAGCTGTGACGTGTGCAGTTGTAATTATAAAGGCTGAAGGTGATATGATTTTTTAAATAGGTGTGTTTTTAGTAATTTTTTAAAGGTTTTGAGGCAGGAAGTTAATCTAATGGAGCGAGGCAAGGAGTTCCAGATAGTAGGGGCTGCACGAGAAAAGTCCTGAAGACGGGAGTGAGAGGAGGTGATGAGAGAGGAGGAAAGAAGAAGGTCGTTAGCAGAACGAAGGGGGCGGTTGGGAGAGTATTTTGAAACGAGAGCAGAGATATACGGGGGTGCACTGTTGTTGAGGGCTTTATGTGTTAGGGTCATGATTTTAAATTTGATTCGGGAAGCTATGGGAAGCCAGTGGAGTGATTGACAGAGAGGAGCTGCAGACACTGATCGTTTGGTATTGAAGATGAGTCTAGCGGAGGCGTTCATTATGGATTGGAGGGGAGACAGACGAGAGATGGGGAGGCCAGCAAGAAGGGAATTGCAGTAGTCGAGTCGAGATATGATGAGAGAGTGTATTAGAATTTTAGCTGTGTCTTGTGTAAGATAATGACGAATTTTGGAGATGTTTTTTAGGTGAAACTGGCAAGATTTAGTTATCGATTGGATGTGAGGAATAAAAGAGAGGGCGGGATCCAGTAGAACCCCAAGACAACGGGCCTGGGAGGTGGGAGTGATGATGGTGTTGTCAACAGTGAGAGATATTTGCGGAGTGGAAGCTATAGTAGAGGGTGGAAAGATTAGGAGTACAGTTTTAGACATGTTGAGTTTGAGTTGACGGGTAGACATCCAGGAGGATATGCTAGAGAGGCAGTTGGAAACTTGAGCTAAAAGAGAGGGGGATAGATCAGGTGCAGAGAGGTAGATTTGAGTATCATCTGCATAGAGATGATACTGAAATCCAAAGGATTTTATGAGGGTGCCAAGGGAGGAGGTGTAGATAGAGAAGAGGAGGGGGCCTAGGACAGAACCTTGGGGAACGCCAACAGACAGAGGGAGAGGTGAAGAAGAGGTGCCAGAGAAGGAGACACTAAATGTACGATCTTTTAGATAGGATGTGAACCATAAAAGAGCTGTGCCCTGGATGCCAAATGAACGGAGAGTTTGGATTAGAAGAGGGTGGTCAACTGTGTCGAAGGCAGCAGAGAGGTCCAGAAGTATTAGCATGGAGAAGTTACCCTTTGATTTTGCAGTTAGCAAGTCATTGGTGACTTTTGTGAGGGCTGTTTCTGTTGAGTGTTGGGCACGGAAGCCAGATTGGAAGGGGTCAAGAAGGGAATTGGAAGAAATAAATTGAGTGAGGCGATTGTAAACAAGCCGCTCAAGCAGTTTAGAAGCCAGGGGAAGTAGTGAGATAGGGCGGTAGTTGGAGGCAGAAGCTGGATCAGATGAGGGCTTCTTGAGAATGGGTGTAATTACGGCATGTTTTAAAGAGGATGGAAACCTGCCAGTGTTTAGGGAGAGGTTGAATAGATGTGTGAGAGCTGGGATAAGTGCGGTGGATAGGGGAGGAATTAGCTGTGAAGGAATAGGATCATGTGGGCATGTGGTAAGGTGAGAGGTTGATAGTAAAGTAGATACTTCATCCTCGGTAACAGGGTCAAAGGAATCCATAGTGGAGGAGGGATTGGGGAAGGGTAAGGGTTGGGTGTTGAATATATGTGAATATGATGGATTACTTGCGAAGTTATACCTGAACTATCCCTTATCCTCAAGAGTTTGTGACACAGGGGATGTATTGCCCACTTTTGGTCACTTAGGCCCATGGACTGTTTTAGATATAACAGGACTGCTGTTGGGACTGGTTTGGTTGGGAAGGGTTGCCCTGGGGAAGAACTATTTCAAGTCTCTGCTAACCTTGAGGTTCCTATTTCCATGGACTACCGGTAAGGGGACTCTGTTTCAATGTAGCCCCCAAGAAAATTGTGCTTATTTCTAACCCACTGGGAAGAAGGGGGCATTGGTCCTGGCCATGGTGAAAGGATACTGAGACTGCATTCTTCCCATGGAGTTACTTCCCTAAGCAACCATTTGTTTTTTAGACTATGGACATATTTGGACTATTGGTTGCTCCACCCAACACCAAGACTTCCATATGGATTTAATTTTTGCAGCATGCCTGTTTTCATTTGATAGAGATGATCACCGGGATGCTGCATTTAAAAAGGGGGCATAGTTGTTATGATTCCCCTGACCATTAATTGGGTTTATTAATTGTTATTGTTATTAAATGTTTTTATGTTAAGTTGATTAATGTATGTTTAATTGTGTACAGTGTTGTAACAGAACCTTACCTTTGCCTGGGAACATTTATTACTACACTGGCCCTTTAACTGTTTGGAATGACTTGATGATCTGTAACTGTCATGCTGAGTTCAGTTATTAAAGTTTTTCTCTGATGGTTGATACCAACTTCACTTTTATACAGCAGCTTGCCAGGTAAAGGACGTCTCCAACGGCTGATACCCTCTCACTACCGGGGTAGCTGTTACATTTGGTTGGCAGCGGTGGGATGGTCCTTTTATCCAGAGAGCAAGTGCTGAATGGAGTCTCAGTACGCCAAGCTGAAAAGACCCACACTAAAAGATTTATTGGAGAGTCGTGGTAGGAGTGCCAGTAACAGGCCACAGAGGGAGCTGATAGCTGACCTGCTGGAGCTGGACGAAATGGATAGATCCATGGAAGTAACGGAGCCCCTTACATCTGTCAGCGAGGATGATGTAATTACTGGTATTGTACAGCGGAGATTATCCTTGTATCCAGAAACGTCCGTAGAACTAATAAACCAGCTGCTCCGGGAAACAAGTGAGGAGATAGAAACTAAGAGGAGACAAGAAACGGAACTGGTAAGAGCAACACAGCCCATTACACAGGCAGTTCCTACCCCCCCCCACGAACTGCTACAGTAAAGAAAATACTGTTCACTGCATTTAAAGCTTTTGTAGAAAGTGAGGAGGAAATAGATGGATATTTGGCTGACTTTGAGAGGCAGTGCTCACTACACCAGGTACCACCAGACCAATGGGTCACTATTTTGTCTGGGAAATTGTCGGGAAAAGCCAATGAAGCCTTTGGGGCTCTTCCTCCAGAGGATATTTTACAATATCAGCAAGTTAAAAAGGCACTGCTAACCCGATATGCCGTAACCCCAGAAGCATACCGCCGTCGCTTCCGGGAGTCCAAGAAGAAGGCTGTGGACTCCCACATGGAATGGGCAAACACAATACAAAGGGTGGCATCACATTGGGTGCGAGGGTGCAATGCCAACACCGGAGAAGAAGTGTTACAGTTGTTCTTGATGGAACATTTCTTTCAAGATCTGGCTGGTTACATCTGCAGGACCAACGGATTTCACTTGGACAACTCTATGTGCCAGTCTCAAAAACGCCAACAAAAATACAGAACAGTGGTTTTATACAAGACTGGGTGAGAGATCGCCGCCCTGCCAACTTAACTGAGGCAGCGCGACTAGCAGATGAATACGCAGAAACAAGGAAGGTGAGCCAAGGTACCACACGACCAGCACCTAGAACAGAGGCACGCACCCCAACCTACGCTGCACGCACTGAATTTCGGGCTCCAGTACCCCCAGGACCTCCACGCCCTCAGGGGTCTTACAACCAGCCCTGGGAATCTTACAAAGTGACATGTCATCACTGCAGCAACACAGGGCATATTGCCCGTTATTGCCCTTTGAGATCAGCCAATAACGAATGGAGGCGCACAACACCCCACACAGAGACCCCGCCATCACGTCCCTCTGCTGCTCACTGCCTGGAAATCAAAGGGAGCCCTGAGGAGTGTTTGGGAATCTTGTATGAGGCCAACCCCGTACAGGCTGCCTCCCCGGATAACCGCCAGCATCACCGCCAAGAGGTGCGTGTGAATGGACAGATAGCACAAGGCTTAAGAGACACTGGCGCTACCATCACTTTGGTGCAGAAACATCTCGTGAATCCAGAACATGTATCTAATCGTACCGTTGCTGTTCGTGTCGAAGGGGAGGCCGCGCGGGCCGGGGACGGGCGGATCTATGTGGGGAACCTTCCGGCCGACGTGCGGGAGAAGGAGCTGGAGGAGCTGTTCCACCGATACGGCCGGATCCGGAGCTTAGAGCTAAAGAACCACGGCGGAAGCAGCAGCTCTCCATTTGCTTTCATCAGCTTCCAGGACCCGCGGGATGCAGAGGATGCAGTATTTGGTCGGAATGGCAATGACTTTCGCTCATGTTGTCTAAGGGTTGAGTTCCCAAGGCCTTTCAGGGGCTCTCGGGGTGATGGTGGTGGTTATGGAGCACCACGGGGAAGGAATGGACCTCCCTCTCGACGATCTGAATTCAGAGTCCTTGTCTCAGGTCTTCCCCCATCAGGTAGTTGGCAGGACCTAAAGGACCACATGCGGGAAGCTGGTGACGTCTGTTATGCTGATGTACACAAAGATGGAATGGGAATTGTTGAATTTATCCGGAAGGAGGACATGGAATATGCTTTGAGAAAACTGGACGACACTAAATTCTCATGAGGGTAAAACCTCTTATATCCGGGTTTGCCCTGAAAGAAACGCCAGCTACTCAAGATCAAGATCCCGCTCTAGAGGGCGTGACTCCCCATATCAAAGCCGCCGTTCTCCCTCTCCTTTCCGGCCGTATTGAGCTGTCACCACAGGGACACTTTCTATGAAACTAATTCTAAAGCCCATCTGCTCTGAAGTTACATTCCACAACCCCCTAGTATGGCTGAACCGAGTGGCTGGGGACAATGGACGATTACTGAGATGGAGCTTGGCCCTACAACCGTATAACTTTTCCATTCAATATCGCCCTGGCCAGTTCAATGCGAACGCAGACGGACTGTCCAGGCAAACAGAACTTTTACACAGCAGCTTGCCAGGGAAAAGGACGTCTCCAACGGCTGGTACCCTCTCACTACCGGGGCAGTTGGAATGTTATGATGTCATCTGTAACTGTCAGAGCAGTCAGGTGATATACAGCTGTCATGCTGTGAGTCTGCTAGTAAAATTGGCTCTACTGGTTGATACATGCATTGGTAGTCTGACAATTTGAAACCCCTCATTGTTGACGGGTAAGTAGCTAGTCTAATATAAGTGAGGGATTTACTATCTAATATAAGTGCGGGATTTACTATCTAATATGAGTGAGGGATTTGCTATCTTTTTGGTTCTAGTGCCAAGTAACCCTTGATAGTGACCGTCTTACAACAACTAAAAGGACCTTCTTGCATCATCATCTCTGCCCCTCCCACCAGCTCGGTCTCTATTATCCACCTATATGCTGATTTCACCATCTGTCCTCGCTCCATGATGTGACCTCATATCAGTTGGACACGACTGAATGACTGAACAACAACAAAATGGCTTTAGCATCTGTTTTTGTTTGTTCTCTTCTAGTTTTCTAATCTTCAGAGGTGGATCAGCCATGTTTGGGTAACAACTGTCCTTCCATGCACCACTATCCACATTACTAGCTGCCCTTCTGTTGCCCCCACCCCCACCATCATGTACTCTCATCAGCATAATAAACATAGATTTGATGGCGAATAACAATGAATAACCCCTTCTGGATCGCTGCTTTGTTGTGATGAAGAGGCTTGCGTACCTTAATGAAGCTGTGAGCTATACCGTGTATGGTCACTCAAAATGGGCAAGTCATAGCAGAAAAGTCAGACAAATCCCGGTCCGCTGGAGAAAGGACTGGCAACACACTCCAGTATCTTTGCAAATAAAATCTTATGGATAAGATGTGTCTGGTATGCTGTCAGTCCATAGGGTCATGGAAAGTTGAACCCGACTGAACAAATAAACAACGACACACGCATAGATCTATAGATAGATATCTAGATATACACAGATATATTCATGTATATATACAATGAATAGTACATTAGTGATTCCACTTGAATGTCTGAAAAATAAATTTATAAACTTATTTCTTGCTCCAATTTCTCAGAAATACAGTTGATACACTGCACTCTGGGAAAACTAGGCGAGACATGCTAATGAGGCCACAATGTATGCTCTCTCTACTAATCCAATAACCATTTTATACATGGCTCCTTTTTAAGCTTATGCTCGCTGTATGCACACTGTATATATATTTTTTTTCTCCTACACACATCTCATATATAGCATTACAGCCTTAATGCAATCTATAAATGTCATATATAAAATACAATTAGTGAGGCGATTGCAACGTATTCCCTAGTAATGTATTTCATAACTGCCAGCACTTCTTATCACTTTACAGCTCTTGCCCATTAACAAGATGGCGGATCCGTAGTCCCGTCACAGATTTTCTTTTCCTAGTTACGCTAGACGTAATCTAAAGAAGAAACCGGAAGTGAATGAGGAAGACGGCCTAAGTACGTCTTAGTTATAACGAGCTGACGAGAACTTGTAGACATGTAAGTCTGTGTGAAATAAATCCATAGATATTCACATAAGGGCAATATATGTCTGTGTGTGGGGGTTATATACTTATAGTGGGGAGTAAGGAGTGTATGTAGGACTATACAGGAGCTGAGGATTATGGGATATGTAAATGAGACCCCTCCCCCACACTACATATCACTCATTCCATGCAGTATATAGTTATATTCCCAGGATAGATACAATATGTATATGGGGGCTATATATATCTATATGTACAGAGCCTGAGGATCATGGGAAATATCTATCTGTCTGTCTGTCTGTCTGTCTATCTATCTATCTATCTATCTATCCCTCTATCTATCTATCTATCTATCTATCTATCTATCTATCTATCTATCTATCCCTCTATCTATCTATCTATCTATCTATCTATCTATCTATCTATCTATCTATCTATCTATCTATCTATCCCTCTATCTATCTATCTATCTATCTATCTATCTATCTATCTATCTATCTATCTATCTATCTATCCCTCTATCTATCCCTCTATCTATCTATCTATCTATCTATCTATCTATCTATCTATCTATCTATCCCTCTTTCTATCTATCTATCTATCTATCTATCTATCTGTCTATCTATCTATCTATCTATCTATCTATCTATCCATTATCTGTCTATCTATCTATCCCTCTATCTATCTATCTATCTATCTATCTATCTATCTATCTATCTATCTATCCCTCTTTCTATCTATCTATCTATCTATCTATCTATCTATCTGTCTATCTATCTATCTATCTATCTATCTATCTATCTATCTATCTATCTATCCCTCTATCTATCCCATTATCTGTCTATCTATCTATCCCTCTATCTATCTATCTATCTATCTATCTATCTATCTATCTATCTATCTATCTATCTATCTATCTATCCTTCTATCCATCTATCTGTCTGTCTGTCTATCCCTCTATCTATCTATCCCTCTATCCCTCTATCTATCTATCTATCTATCTATCTATCTATCTATCTATCTATCTATCTATCTATCTATCTATCTATCTATCTATCCTTCTATCTATCTATCTGTCTGTCTGTCTATCCCTCTATCTATCTATCCCTCTATCTATCTATCCCTCTATCTCTATCTATCTATCTATCTATCTATCTATCTATCTATCTATCTATCTATCTATCTATCTATCTATCTATCTATCTATCTATCTATCTATCTATCTATCTATCTATCTATCTATCTATCTATCTATATCTCTATCCTCTATCTATCTATCATTATCTATCTATCTATCTATCTATCTATCTATCTATCTATCTATCTATCTATC